>JAMAMT010000062.1:0-138247 GCA_023630325.1 Syncephalastrum sp. PYS2702
CTATAGGGAAATGCTGGTAGTATCTGTCACGGAAGCACCTATCAAGCTCTCTCTTGCACTTGCCTTTGTACCAGTGAGTGTCTTGACCCGGCCGAATCATCGTCGAAGGACCACATATGCAGGACAACGCACTCCCAGCCATTGACATGTACACGTTAATCTTACCAATTGTCATTATCGACAGACAGCCGGTGTGTCAGGGTGTGTGACGCTGGACATCGATAAGGACGAGTTCCATCAAGATCGCATGACGGCTCGGCGGGATCAAAGAAGAGGAGACGTTTGGACCATTACCCCCAACTATTCGGTAGAGAATATGGTTCAAGAACGATGGCAAGAGACCCGGATCGAGATTCTGGAGGTTCCAAGAAGTAGACCGTTGAGGCTTCACAGGTGTCGTCCGCCTCTACACAGAGAATGGTGGTACTGAATCGCGTCGCCCGCTCACCCCAAGGCAACAGGGCTGAGCCCCTAAGCGGCCCAGAGGCATAACGGTCCCGGCAAGACAAGTCAACCCACCTCCATGTTGGGCAGGACCAATGCGCTTCGGTTGGCTGGGAAGCCAAGTCCACGATGACTGACGGCCGACAGGGGCGCCTCCCCAGACAGACAAAGGAAGGACATGGGAGCGGAACAGAAGGAGAGGGCAGCAACGACGGCAAAGAGGAAGAGCAAGAGGAGGAGGAGGAGAGGGCAGGAGCGGAGGCGAGTGGTGGTGGCCGTCGTGCGGAGGCGGAGGACGAAGACGAGGGGAAGGAATGGAAGGGGTGGTGCCGATACGCCCGCGCGTGCCGACATACAGCACCTGGTATTCCCACTGTGTCCAAAGGGTGGACGTGCGCGACCTGGACTTGTCGCCTTTTTTTCCTCTGCTTGGCCTGTGCTCCTTTGTGCTGCGGATCCGCTCGTGGGAAATCATGCGTCCTTGGTGTTGATGTCATTGTATCGTCATGGATTGCCGTCTCCCATTGGGTAGGTGCTTGAATAATTGTTCTTTTTTCGTGTTGCACGATGGTCCAGACCTGAGAGCAGATGATAGTGAGAGTGAGTGGATCCATTTGGGTCAAGGTTACTGCAGAATACTTACGGTTGGTCTCTGCAGAAGCACGCAGACACCAAAATATCGCATTTTGCCATGGCGGCAAGGAGTGAGGCAGTGCTATTTTTTCAGCAGCAGCCGTATATGTTTGATGCTAGGAACAAGGTAAGATGTCAATAAGAAACATGTCTGTATGGTGCTGTGAAGCATGTCATGCCATGCCATGCAGAATAACAATGAAAAACTTACCACATTTTTTGAATAGTTGTGTGCGAGAGGCTTCAGACCAGGATGGTCACTTTGGGTCAGCTTGGCTTACTCGCCGGGTGCTGTATGTTGTGCTTGTTTTGTGCGATAAAGGAGAATGGCTTCCTTGGTTTTGGTGCCTTGACAGCTGTCAGAGATCCATAGAGACTTGTGCGACGTGTGCTTGGGACGTGCGCTTGGGACGTGCGCTTGGGACGTGCGCGTGGACGAGGCCAAAGTCATGGCGTTGTCTGATTGCAGAACAATGAGATTCATGACCAGAGTTTTCATCAATGAAGACACTTACTTTTGTGAGAGTTGCGTTGAAAGAGAGGTGCTGGATGGTGAGTTCTTTTGCTGCGGATTATATGTTGTTGCCAGTCGCATGGCCACCATGCGTTGGGTCTGCTGATCATGTGCTTGCCTTTTTGGACTTGTTGCGACTCTACACAATGGCGATTTTTGTCCTTGCTTCCATCCATAAAGACGATGTTTCCGTATAGTAACCTATAGATAAGTACATAGATAGCATAGATAAATATAAGTCTCTGCTGCTTTTCGCAAAAAGCAAAAGTCTCTTGCTCTTCGCTACTGTCTCTTCAGTGGCAGTATGAACACCTTTATTTCCGCTTCCCAAATCAGTATATTCCAGAAAAGGCAAATTTCTGGTCGTGTCTGTTGCCTTGGATTTTATCGCTTCGAATTCAAAACGCCAATGATCCGCATACTGCTTCTCTGGGGTCTCTGTACAAATTTCAACCAACTCTCTACGGCGTCATTATCATGTTTTCATTTGTTCGTAAATCATACAGACATGGAAGAAGTTCCACCCCAGCTAAAATTGAACGCATAAATTCAAATGCAAAAAAAATCTCAGCAAGGAGCTACTGAATAAGAGCAGGACGGCAGCTATTGTAACTTTGCGTTGCCGATAATGCTCAGAATAGCATGCTCATTTATCACTAAGGGTCAATACTTTATATATATATGTATATGTTCTTTTGACCTCAACGTAATGGTATTATACAGAATGAGTAAATGTATATTCAAAATGGCAAGACAAATATGTGCTGTATAATATAATGCAGAGCCCGTTGTTCTAGTACGTGAGAGGCAGATATGTAAATTGGCGAATTTTGCGTAGCTTTGCGGAAAAAGAGTCTGTTCTAATAATACTGAAGGAATGCATTGGTCGATCGCGCGATACCATCCTCTCGGGATCCTGTCTGTTATAATATATTGTTACCGCAGTACCTATGTGAGAGCTCAATGGTCTTGACTGCACATGACATGTCAAGTGTGACTTTTAGCATTTATAGCTTTATTTTATTACATGACAGGAAGTTCTGTACACACATACTGGAGGATTTATTAGCTGCGTTCCATTTAGCTTGGTCTCTCGTAGTCGTATATATGCTACCTCCAATCCCTGCATCACCTATGCCACGTTCAGTCAGAGTGGTAAACACATGCCGGGTCTTCACCAACTATTGGTAATTAAGCAACTTCAACAATGTCACCCCAAACCATCTCTACATCGATCCTTCCGAGAAAAAAAGGGCAGGCGATAAAAACAAAGGCTGTCAAACAATATAACAAGCATCGCTATATCATGCAGATAAACATTCCAGTCACCGCCGGCCAAGGCTATCCGAGATTTTCGGTTTCTACATGAAGAGTCAAGTAACGACGAATTGAGAAGAACTCATGATTTGGGAATTTTGATCAGTTCTAATGGATAGTTATCCGATATAATTTGCTTTTCATTCCAAAAGCCTACCCAAGTATCAGTAGGCAGCGCGCTTCAGCACTGGACTTGACCCACCCATCGTCGATAGTCAGAAAGTATAAGAACATCGACCTGCATCTCACAAGTTTTTTTATTCGTTGCATCCGAGTCTTATAGTACGACTCTCCTCGCCACATTGCGTGACTCTCGTCACCAAGTTCGAAAGTTTAATGCCGAAGAATACTGCAACACAGCAGGTCATGGCTTACCAACGCTCAGATCAAGGAATGGAGGCAAGATAACAGTATTGGTACAGTCGAAAGCTACATTCTTGGACCTCGCTTCCTTTCTCTCAATCAACAAAGATACATCTGCCTTGCGTTGTGGACAACAGCTTCTATCACAAGGTGTTCCGCAGAAATACCGCATGGACTGGCCATAAGAAGGTAATTTGCTAGGTAGCGCTGACATGCCCTACTTGTCATCGAGGCCAACGAAGTGTGTACGTCAAAGGTGCGCTCCCAACGCGGTTCAAGTTCCTTCCAGTACCTCTATGTCGACGAAAAACGACGTGACGCTGAATTGCATAGTGTCCTAGGCTGCAGTGCGACAAAGTACAGCAAAGAGACGTCGGCGCGTCGCGCAATAGTGACCTGGGCTCATTAGTCCCTTCCGGGTGACGTGCCACGCGTGTTTTGTGCAGGAGTATCACAGCCACCCACAATAATCGAAAGATTCATACTTCATCTGAATTTGTGCGCCTATTTAAAATTGAAGCTCTTTCCCGAAGATGGATGGCCTGACAAGTGAATGGACAACAGTCCAATGGGCCACGCTTGGCCTGGGTGCCCTCGTTAGCTGGCTCTTCCTGTCCTGGATCTCACAGCCCAAGACCGTCAAGTTCCATGTGAATCCTCCTGCTGGTAATTCAGACATCATCCCGTCTTCGTTCCTCTCCCGTGTCTTCTGACAGTCATCCCAATCACAGCTGCTGATCCCTCTTGGAAGGGACCCGTTCTCGAGAACCCCAACATTCGCGTAAGCTGTCAGCACGTGTATATTCTAGTAATGGGTGTCGCTGACTTGGAGTAGGACCCGAAACACCCGAACGAGATTGTGTGCTATGACCCGTCTACTGCTTACCACCTGGGCAACGTGCCTTCGCCCACGCCTGCCCAGGTCCACGATGCCTACCAACGCGCCGAAGCTGCCCAGAAGAAATGGGCCAAGACGACCTTTGAACAGCGCCGTGCTGTGCTGCGTAGCTTGCTCGAGTTCGTGCTGGACAACCAGGAAGCCATCTGCCGCGTCGATTGCCGTGACACCGGCAAGACCAGTAAGTCAGAAAGTCAGCTGAGATCTTCATTTATCTTGATGAACTCGAAATGGCAGTGATCGATGCCTCGCTCGGTGAAGTCATCACGACCTGCGCGAAACTGCGCTGGACAATTGACCACGGTGAACGCGTCCTCGCCCAGGACTACCGTGACCCCGGCCTGATGATGATGTACAAGCACGCCAAGGTTGTCTATCAGCCCATGGGCGTCGTTGCTGCTCTTGTTAGCTGGAACTATCCGTACGTACATATATATATATATAAATATCAATGGAAGCAAAGTAAGCAAAAGCTCATGCCATGGACGGATTCCTCCAGTTTCCACAACGTGCTGGGTCCTGTCATCTCTGCCCTGATGTCCGGTAACGCCATCCTTGTCAAGTCCTCCGAATATGTTGCCTGGTCGACGCAGTACTACCAGGAAATCGTCAGTAAATGTCTCGAAACCCATGGTCACGACCCCGCCCTCGTCCAGTTCATCACTGGCTTTGCCGATGTCGGTGAGGCCGTCGTGCAGTGCGGCGTCAAGCATGTCACCTTTATCGGCTCCCCCGGTGTTGGCAAACTCGTCCAGCGCAACGCAACGGACTATCTCGTGCCTTGTGTACTCGAATTGGGTGGCAAAGACTGCGCGATTCTGCTCAAGGACACGGACCTGACTCAGGCTATCCCAGTTTTGATGCGCGGTGCGTTCCAAAACTGCGGTCAGAACTGCATTGGTATCGAACGCATTGTCGTGGCGGCTGAGATCTACGACAAGGTCGTCAATGAAATGGAAACGCGTGTGAACAAGCTGCGCCAGGGTTCGGTCCTGGCGGACGGTGAAGGTGTGGACTGTGGTGCCCAGACCATGGGCAGTCAGGTAAAAGGACAATTTCCCTTTTTCCCTTTTTTTTTTCCTTGTGGAAAAAAGGCTCACAAACATCGGGGTAGTTTGAGAAATTGGAAGCTTTGGTGCAAGACGCTGTTTCGCGCGGTGCTCGCCTGCTCAAGGGTGGTAAGCGCTACCAGCACCCCAAGCACACGCACGGTCAATACTTTGAGCCTACGCTGCTCGTGGATGTCACTCCCGAAATGGAAATTGCCAACGAAGAAGTCTTTGCGCCCATCATGGTCATCATGAAGCATACCGGCCCCGAGGATGCTGTCCGCGTTGTCAACGCGTGCCCCTACGGTCTGGGTGCGTCTGTTTTCTCGGCGGACAAGGCGCTGGCTGAACGCATGTGTCTCGACCTCCGTGTGGGTATGGCCAACGTGAACGATTTTGCTGTCAACTATCTGTGCCAGAGCTTGCCTTTTGGTGGTGTTGGCATCTCGGGTTACGGCCGCTTCGTAAGTTGGATCTTCTGCAACTTATAAAGATAAACATTCATGACATGTCTTCTCTCTTTGTAGGCCGGCCCTGAAGGTCTCCGCGGTCTGTGTGTGCCCAAGGCCGTGACCATCGACCGTATCCCCTTCGTCAAGACACCCATCCCGCCCATCCTGGATTACCCGATCGGCAGTCTGGTCAAGAGCTATACGTTTTTGGAAAACATGATCAAGACCATCTATGCGCCGAACTATCTGACCAAGATCAAGTCCGTCGTTGGCCTCGCCAAGGCGTCCATGTGAAACGCGTGGAACGGAAGAAAAAGAAAAGTTCAGATTTTTCTCTTTTGCTAATATTAATTTAATACACCTTCTCCATTATTCCTTCGATGATATTGGTAGAGCGTTTGCCAAGGAGGACCGTAGTCCAGAGGGGGACCCATGAGGAGTCGTATGGGGCTCAAATTTACATGGGTTGGATCGCATGAGGCATAAATTTTATTGGGCGGGATAAACCATAAGGCCTTTGACTCGACAGAGCTCGTGTGCGGACTGAGACAGACACAAGTGGGAAAATTCTCTCAAGAAGTAGTCTGCGGACAAAGAGAGAACATGGGCCCAGTTCCCCTCATCCCAACCCCGTGCAAAGAGCGAAAAAAAAAGTGAAACACCTGAGAATGCAGTATTTAAACCAACACGCGTGATAAGCTCTTGATGTCTATTTACTTTAATCGCCATGCGTTTTCTTCTCGTTGCCTTGGTTTCCGCTCTATTGGCTGTGTCCGTGCGGGCACAGACCTTTTATGGTCTCAACTACGGTATCGACAGCAACAATTGCCCCTCAGTCGAGTCGTTGACCTCGGATTTCAACAAAATCAAAAAGTACACGAACCGTGTGCGTACTTTTTCGCTCTCGGTTTGTAACCAGGGTAAGTTTGATAACACCGCATAAAATAGAATGTGCCTTTGCTGACATGTATATCCAGCCGAGATGGCTGTCCAGGCTGCCAAGAATGCTGGAGTGAGCATCTACCTCGGCATGTGGGTCGACCGACCGGATACGTTTGATCTTGAGATGAAGGCACTCCAGAACCTGCTTGATAATTCTGACCTGAGCGGCGTGGATGCCATTATCGTCGGCTCCGAGGTGCTGTACCGTAAGGACACGGACGCAGCTACGTTTATCGACTACATCAAGAAAGTCAAGGAGCTTGTCGGGCCCAAGGGCATCCAGGTCACTTCTGCCGACGTGTATTACGAACTGACCGGAGATCTCATTGCTGAGCTTGACTTTGTCATGATGTAAGTCTGGATAGACTGGAAGATATCGGCTTCGATTCTCATAGAGCGAAACAGGAATGCATTCCCTTACTGGGAGGGCGTGGCCATTGACCAGGCTGCTGACACCTTGATGGACCACTACGATCAGGTGAAGAATGCTGCAGGCGACAAGGAAGTTCGTATCTCTGAGACGGGTTGGCCCTCGGAGGGTGATAACTTTGAGGCAGCCGAGGCTTCGATTGAAAATGAAAACAAGTACCTGCAAGGAATGCTTTGCCGTACTCAGCAGCGCGGTATCAAGATGCTCTACTTTTCGGCAATTGATGAGGACTACCGCCCTGGAGTGGAAGGTCACTTTGGTATCCTCGACTCCAGCCGTAATTTGAAACAAGGACTGGAGCTCAAAGCAGCTTGCTAAGCATACGAAGTTGTTTTTATCTTTCTTCTTTTATATGATTATGTATATATTTTTATTGCGTTTGTATACATGCAAGAACGAAGCAATAGTTATCATAATAAATGAATTTAGGCTTGCTCCCTATAGCTGAAGTCTCATGTGTGAGAGTTGTTAAAGTGCTTGAAATGCGTATGGGCCTGGACAAAGAATCCTGTTCATAGGCAACTGGGCAAGTGATTTTGGTTTCTACGCATTGGCTGAGTTGGGAAACGTGAAATCACGTCCAGTTTTGAAAGCAAGATACCCACTACCCTTCATACTTTTTACCACCATGAGTTTGACCAAAGCTGATCCTAACAAGCAAGGATGGGAAGAATCCGTAAGTGCTCGACTTGTAATGATAATAAATCCTTGGGATCCTCATCCTTCCGTAGGAATTCCCCATCGTGTGCGAAACATGCCTCGGTGAAAACCCTTACGTCCGAATGGTAAAATCTCGTCTTGTGTGATGGAAGGACAGCCAACTGACTTGATCTGACTTTCACAGAGCAAACAATCCTTTGGCAAAGAATGCAAGGTAATCCACCGGGTGTAGATTAGCCTATGCGGTGTGGCTGACTGGTGTGTGTCCGATAGATCTGCGCTCGACCGTTCACTGTGTTTCGATGGCTGCCGGGTGCCAACATGCGCTACAAAAAAACCGAGATTTGCCAGATCTGCGCCAAATTGAAGAATGTCTGTCAGACCTGCGTACTCGATCTTCAGTATGGTGCGCGTTATATATTATATATATATGGAATGAAGGAGAGACTCATAGCTGGGTTTATAGGTCTTCCTGTCCAGGTCCGTGACCAGGCCTTGAACCTCAAGTCAGAGGCACCCACCAGTGGTATCAACCGACAGTACTATGCCCAAAATATCGCAGGACGGGTACGCCTTTCTTTTTTTCTCCTGTTTAAATGCATGTATGCTCACTGGTTGCCCTTGCTTTCTAGGCAGAGGATCCGCAAAACGTATATGACCCACGAAAAACCGCTCCCGAAAGTCGCGAAATCCTCCAGAAACTCGCGCGTACCGAACCTTATTACAAGCGCAATCGGGCCCACATCTGTTCATTCTTTGTCAAGGGTGAGTGCACGCGTGGTGATGATTGCCCTTACCGGTAAGAGTAACAGGAACCGTGCACGAGGCGTTTGATTCTCACATCTGTATTATTAAAAGACACGAGATGCCTGGTGAAGACCAATTCCGTCAAGATATCAAGGATCGGTACCACGGCTCTAACGATCCTGTTGCGCAAAAAATGCTGGCTCGCACACGGAACACGCGCCCCTTGGATCCTCCCGAAGACAAAACTATTGTAAGTACCAGATAGGAGGCTTTGGAAGAAAAAAAAAAAGAAAAACTCATGTCATATCCAGACGTCCTTGTTTGTGACGAATGTCGAGGAGGATATCACAGATGCCGACTTGAGGTAAGTCAGTCATGGGATGCTAAGGACGAACTCTGATGCACTTCTGCTTAATGATAGAGAATATTTTGGCACGTATGGCGATATCAAGTCAGTGGTGGTGGTTCACAAATCACGATGTGCCTTTGTCAACTATGCCACTCGTGTGTCTGCTGAGCTCGCTGCTGAACAGATCTCCCAGACCGGCCTGAAAATCAAAGATCACAAGCTCAAGGTCGTTTGGGGCCGACCACGGCCGCAAGGACCCAAATCCGACAAGAAGTCATCTGCAGCGGGTATGTATCTTACGCATTACGTAAAAAAAAAAGGGAAGAAAAACTGATGGTATCCTTCTTGCAGCTCCATCTGGCCCACTGCAACCTCCGCCTCCACCTTCCATGAAGTCTGTGGACAAATCTGCTGCATATCCTAGTCAGGACCCCACAGCCCAAGGCGCCACTGCAAAGTAATTTAAATCACTAGTTTCGCTATTCATAACAAGGCGTGCGCAAAAGAAGAAAGGAAATTAGGATCGAGATCATATATCAAAACCGTTGATCATGTTTTAGATTGGGAGTCTGACATTGATCCTGTCGTAGTACAGTGTACACTTCGGTTGAAGCATAAGGATAGATGGATAGATGTAATGCAGTGTTGACCCCAATTAATGGAATATAAGACGCGTATGGGTGTATGGTCACTATGGAATGCCTATGTTCAGAATGCGTGTGCTTGTGCTATGCAAGAAAAAAGAAAGAGAACAATGGTACAAAAGATCTATTCTACATGGTAGTTCATGGTCATGCCTTTCGGGCCCTGCTCACCCGTCAATGCCCCAAACGCCCAGGTACCGCGCTGAAATGGAGTGTATTGGACGGTGTGGAACGTGGCGGGCAGCAGTCTGACCTCTTTGACGGGACTCTCGAAAAGCTCGGCCAAGCCATCCTCCCATGACACAGGTTCAATATCTTGTTCGGAGCCCCAGCCCATTAGATGCCATTGAACAGGGATGCCCGTGGACAACCTCAGGTCGGCAGGGTCGGCCGAGATAAGGCCATTGATGGTTTGCTTGATGTTGGATATGTAAAAGTGCGTGCGCGATTGGTCTGTTTTTTGAATCTCGTCCATCGCCAGGGTATGATCCAGGGTATCGATTGTCTTTTGAAGGTAGGGCGACAGGTTTTCATTCAAGCCTGCACGGTGAAAAGTAATAAAAAAAGAGTGTGTTAGCCGCAGCGTGGGTTGTTCCATCATTGGCAGGTACCAAAGAGAGCTGTAACGATATCCGGCGAAGAGTCGTCTAATGCACCTGGTCGATAGATGATGATGGCGCCAAAGAGACCGGCATGGCTGATAAAATAAACAGTGAGTCATGTCGCTGCATGCACAGCCATGGAGACTACTTACATGTCCAGCTCTGTCACGTGAGAGTGATATCCCCAGACAAGGGATTTACCGTCGGCAGGGCCTGGTCCTGCTCTGGGAGCGACTTGCCAGGTGTAGGTGTACTTCCCACCTGGAAGAACAAAGGCAGTCTCGGTCGTCCCTTTGTAGACTGCGCCTTCCATGTCGAACTCGTAAAAAACGCCCTAGAAACGGCAAAATGTCAGATGGGGGGTTCGTTCGATAGGATGCGAATGGGTTGACTTGCATGAGGATGCATGGAGAAGTTATGCGCTGCTCTATTCCAAAAGTGGACTTGGATGGTATCACCCACTTCGGCGCGTAAAATGGGACCCATTAAACCTTGCCAGTCCGGGCGCGGAATAAGCTCGGTGTACGTTTCGTCCGTGTATTGGCGATAGACTGCCTTGTGATAACGGCTTCCTACCGTGGTCGCACCTATACGACTCTGGTTTAAGCCAACGCTGTCCGTCTCTTTTTTCGGAGATAGCCTTACTTTGTGCGGTCCAAAAGTCAGAGGCGGTGTGGGATGCGGTTTTGTTCAGGTGTGCGGCGTAGTCCCAGACGATCTCGTCGGCAGCAATGTAGTAAGTGCGCACGACCCCATTCAAAGGCTGATCCAGTTCGTCATGCAGGGATTGGAAATAGCCAGAGTATTCAACCGGGCGCTGGACGTACGGTGACGGGAGGTCGTACTCTTGCGCGAAAGTGAAGGGTGCAAGCAAGGCAAAGAGGAGCAGACCTGTCTTCATTGAGCCATAAGTGCCGTATGTGGAAAGGAAAGGGAGCACTTGGCCCGATTGGGGATACACAATGCGGAGTTTTCTCCCAAGATACCGTCTGTAAATGCAATCGCTGTGCTCTGTCGCTTCCCTTCTTTCCTTTTTCCGCTCGCCCATAACACCATTCACTTCCACCGGGCTCACCACGTTGCTCTGACTGCGTACAAAAGAGAGAAGAAAGAAAAAAAACAGACATTGATTGAGTGTAACCATTGCACATGAACCATAAATTATCTTCCTATAAAAACCTCTCGCTTGATCCCGTTCATCCCTTGCACCACTCAAGGCGACTTCCTTCGCAACTTGTTGTCAACGTCATGGTCGTAACATCCCTTATCTGTTTCATAGCCTTTACCCTGTTCGTCTCTCCCATTCTCCCCACACACGCCAGGAAAGAATGGCTGACCCCTCTAGGTGTGCCCTATGAAGGTAGAATCCTTGCCACCTTTTACGAAGGGGAACCCTAACCTATATTTAATCGATATTATATCGTAATCGCACAAGGCTCTGCTCTGTCCATCTCCAAGAAAATCCACCAGACGAGCCACATTCAATTCAAGGAAAACGATGGTATGTAAACAAACATTGACATATCTGGTCAATGTGCCCGCATCTCATTTGACATGTAGGCTGGCTCGGTATGGAGCTTGATGCCAAGTACGTCACGCCTGTTTTCAATGCCCTGAATTCCACGAAGCAGCCTCTGCAGAACCGAGGTTTGTTTGCATGATAAAGCATAAAGGAGGATAGATGATTCATTCGCTCTGGATATGTCTCTGCTATGCTATGCTATATTATGCTGTATTATGCTATGCATGGATAGGTGAAGCACACATCACGGTACTGACTCCACCCGAGTTCACGACTTTGCAAACCGCCAATGTGACTTTGCAGGAGGTCAATGACATTGCCCGAAAATTGCATATCCAGTCGACGCACTTTGACCTCGTCTGCGTCGGCAAGGAGACATTGATCAAGGATGGTGTAGACAACACCGTCTACCAACTGATCGTGTCTGCCCCCAATTTAGTCAAGATCCGCGAGGCTATCTTCCGCCTCTTTTATAGCAAAGGCGGAAACCCAGCTGTGTTTGACCCTCGCGTAAGTGACTTAACTTGTCCCTCTGACCTATATCTAAATGAACTGTATTGTGGTACGCATGCGGTGACAGGCATTTTGGCCCCATGTGACGGTCGGATTCACGGTGGGCGACCTGTTTGAGCAGGATGGTATCCACAAGGGATACAATGTGTGCCATCGGCCTTTGAAAGAGACAAAATAAAGACGGGCGGGGGCGGAGACGCGTCCTTTTAAAAAACGCGTTTACTTTAGTGGCGCGCGCCGCGCGGGGATGAACGTGTCGTGTCGTGTCGTGTCGTTCGTGTAATGAGCGCGTCTCCAAGTTTTTTTCCAGTCCTCTTTTTTTTTTCGCGTCTGCTCCGCATGGATTACAAAGCACGCGCTCGCTAAACACACCTTCTTCTTTCCCTTCTTCTTCTTCTTGTTCAACCAAAGAGTCGCTTTCTGTCTCTCTTTCCTCTCCTCTCTCTCTCTCTCTATTAGCCGTTTGCCCTTGATATGTTTGTTATAAAGCGAGGTACTTGGTTCCTGTCTACGTGGCTGACTGTGTGTGGCTCACCTCCTGTGGCTATTGTAAAGACGGCAGACAGGAACGCGTCCTGTTCGACAAGATCACGTCCAGAATCAACAAGCTGTGCAATGGCCTGGATTCAAAGTACATTGATCCTCCCAAGATTGCCCAGAAGGTCGTGACGGGCATGTACCAGGGCATCACCACCGTCGAGCTGGACAACCTTGCTGCGGAAACGGCTGCGTACATGACAACGACCCACCCAGACTACGCCATCCTGGCTGCGCGTATCGCGGTCTCTAACCTTCACAAGGAGACCGAAAATGAGTTTAGCAAAGTCGTCGCTACCCTCTACAACCACCAGCATCCCAAGCTCAAGTGCCACAATCCGCTCGTCTCCAAGGAGCTGTATGATGTCGCCCAGGAGCATGCAGCCAAAATCGATGCTGCCATCGTCTACGACCGTGACTATGACTTTAACTTTTTCGGCTTCAAGACCCTGGAGCGCAGTTATCTGATGCGCATCGATGGTAATCATATACACACACATACACACACGTACGCTAGAGCCCTTTTGAGCCTGACATCCTAATTTTTTCTCTGAAAAGGACGCACGGTCGAGCGTCCCCAGCACATGATCATGCGCGTTGCCCTCGGCATCCACGGCACCGACATCGATGCGGCAATCGAGACGTACAGCTTCATGTCCCAAAAGTACTTTACGCATGCGACCCCGACCCTCTTCAACGCAGGTACAAACCGCCCTCAGCTCTCCAGCTGCTACCTCGTCCAGATGAGAGACGACAGTATCGAAGGCATCTACGATACCCTGACCACCTGTGCGCGTATTTCCAAGTCAGCCGGTGGCGTGGGCTGTAGCTTCCAAAAGATTCGCGCCTCGGGCTCGTACATTGCCGGCACCAACGGTACCTCGAACGGCATCGTCCCCATGCTGCGTGTCTACAATGACACCGCCCGCTTCGTCACTCAGGGCGGTGGCAAGCGCAACGGTAGCTTTGCCATGTAAGTACCGTCTTCAGGACTGTCAAGACAAAGAAAAAAAAAATTTACGCGTCGCGAAAATGATCCCGCTCACATCTTCCCGCACCTCTGCCCCTCTTTTTTTTTGTATATATTTTATTTTGCCGCACGTCCAGGTACCTTGAGCCCTGGCACTTTGACATCTTTGACTTCTTGGACCTCCGCAAAAACCATGGCAAAGAAGAAGTGCGTGCCCGTGACCTGTTCCTGGGTCTCTGGGTCTGTGATTTGTTCATGAAGCGTAAGTCATTTGCGCGCACCTATGACATCCGGACGCGTTACTTATTTTTGCTCTTCCATGTCGGACAGGCGTCGAGAGCAACACCGATTGGTCGCTTTTCTGCCCCAACGAGGCACCCGGTCTCGATCAGGCGTATGGCAAAGAATTCGAAGAGCTCTACGAAAGATATGAGCGCGAGGGCAAGGCGCGCCGTGTCGTCAATGCTCAAAAGCTCTGGTTCGCCGTCCTCGATGCCCAGATCGAGACGGGCATGCCCTACATTCTGTACAAGGGTAAAAGGCGAAAAGAAAAAAAAGGAAACACCAAGAATCGGAAGAACTAACGCTGGAGTAGATGCATGCAACGAAAAGTCGAACCAAAAGAACCTTGGTACCATCACGGGCTCCAACTTGTGCACCGAGATCATTGAATACTCTGCCCCGGACGAGGTTGCGGTCTGCAACCTTGCCTCGCTTGCGCTTCCCAAATACGTCGATACCCAGAACAACACCTTCGACCTCAAGAAGCTGCACGCTGTGACCAAGATTGTCACGAAGAACTTGAACAAGGTCATTGACGTCAACTACTACCCCGTCGAAGAAGCCCGCAACAGCAACATGCGTCATCGTCCGTAAGTGACACGCAGAGTGGATATACCCTCAGAGAAATTGACATGATTGTGTGTGTACAGTGTCGGTCTTGGCGTCCAGGGCTTGGCGGATGCCTTTTTGCTGCTGCGCTTACCGTTCGACTCGCCCGAGGCCCGACAGCTGAACAAGGACATCTTCGAGACCATGTACCATGCCGCGCTCGAGGCCTCGTGCGAGCTGGCTGAAAAGTTTGGTCCTTACCAGACCTACGAAGGCTCGCCCGTCAGTCAGGGTATTCTCCAGCACGACATGTGGGGTGTCCAGGGCTCTGACCATCTCGACTGGGCCGGCCTGCGGGCCAAGATTGCAAAGCACGGTGTGCGCAACTCCTTGCTCGTTGCCCCCATGCCCACGGCCAGCACGAGCCAGATTCTCGGCAACAACGAGTGCTTTGAGCCATACACCAGGTAGGCGAACGAGCGATGAACCCCGTATGTCGCGCTGATTGACTCATCTCTCTTTTCTTTTTTTAAAAAAAAAAGCAATATCTATACGCGACGTGTCATGAGCGGCGAGTTCCAGGTCGTGAACCACCACTTACTCAAGGACCTCATCGAGCGTGGTCTGTGGAACGAGCAGGTCAAGAACATGATCATTGCGCACAACGGCAGTGTCCAGCAGGTGCCCAACATTCCTGACGACCTCAAAAAGCTGTACAAGACTGTGTGGGAGCTGTCGCAGCGTGTCATCATCGATATGGCCGCGGACCGCGCTGCTTTCATTGACCAGTCTCAGTCGTTGAACCTGTTTGTAGCCGAGCCAAACTACGGTCGTCTGACCTCGATGCACTTCTACTCTTGGAAGAAGGGTCTCAAGACGGGTATGTACTATCTCCGAACCCGACCTGCCGTGGATGCCATCAAGGTAAGAAACCAAGCCGCGCGAATGGAAGCCGAATAACAGGGTTACTGATCGATATACACATTGTATTTATCTAGTTTACTGTGGACCAGTTGGCGCTTAAAGAAGCATCCTCGTCTACCGAAGAGACAGACGAAAGCAAGCTGGCAGATATGCAGTGCTCGCTGGATAACAAGGATGCCTGCCTCAGCTGCAGCGGATAGATTGCTTGCCTTTTTCTTTTTCGTCGTCTTGGTATTTAACTATTTCCCTTTACTTTCATACTCCCTCTTTCGCTTCTGTCAACACTTTTTTCTTTGTTTTCGCTCTCTTTCTCGCTCGTCCTCTTCCCTTCCTCGCGCTCTCGTTCTCTTGTTTCTCTCTCTCTCTTTCTCTCTTTCTCTCTCGCTCTTTCTCTCTCGCTCTTTCTCTCTTGCTTTCTCCCTGTCTCTTTTCCCTATTCCTCCCTCTTTATAATTGCTGTACAGAAAAGAAAAAAAAGCCATATTGCACACATACATACAATAAAGAAATGCATTAAATATACTGTAGATAGGGGTGCGCGCTGATGCTGGGTGTGCAAGAGAGTGCTTGACCGACCCGGGCTGAGTCATGCAGCTGTCAAACACACGAATTACCCGCTAGAAAGGGTTACTTTTGTTTCTTTTTTCCCATGTCAACCGCAGTGCTCGATCCTGTCCAGACGATCCGACTCTCGAAGCTTATATCGTACGTCTTGCGCCATGGCGCTGCCAAAGAAAAGCTCACCTTGCGCGATGACGGCTATTTAAAAGTGACCGATCTGGTAAGAAAGAGAATGAGCCTTGATGCCAGGAAAAGGACCCCAATGTAACATGTTGGATCAGTTAGCGAGACCAAAGTTCAAGGGAGTGACGTTTGAGCAGATTAAGTACGTGGTGGACACGAATGACAAGCAGCGGTTTAAACTGGTCGAAGACGAAGGAGAGTGGTGGATCCGGGCCAACCAGGGCCACTCGCTCAAGGTCAAAGTCGCGATGGATCCTATCAAGGAAGCAGGCAACAGTGTGGCTGTGCATGGCACGTCCCTCGAGGCCTGGGAAGCCATCAAGCAGTCCGGGGGTCTCAAGCGCATGAACCGGAATCATATCCATCTCGCGCCAGGCTTACCGTCCGAAGGCAATGTCATCAGCGGTAATGTATTCGACAAGCAGAGAAGAAAAACGCGTTTGTATCTGACCGAGGTCTTGTCTGGCTCTTCAGGCATGCGTGCAACAAGTCAGGTTTACATCTTTATCAACCTAGACAAGGCATTGAAAGGTACCGAAATACGAGAAAACTCGGATGCCGAATTAAAAGAATCATACCCTTTTCCTACAGATGGTATACCTTTCTATCGATCGAGCAATCAAGTCATCCTGACAGAAGGCGTGGATGGGTTTCTTTCGATCGACTACTTTGAACGCGTCCAGGACCGACAGGGCCAAAGGATTCTGTAAATAGAGGGAGAGCAGATCTACGTTGCACTGTTTTCAAATTTTTTAACATTTTTTGAGGTGATATGCACAAAGGGTTTCCAAACAGCTGGAAGAGACCGCAATAGGAAAAGAAAAGAAGAGAAAAAAGATGTGAATAGGTGATAAAGCAATGGAAATCGAGAATATGACAGAGCGAGAGACAGGGGGAGTTGAAGGACGGAAAACGAGGAAGACAGGGAGACAGAATGACCATATCAGTTAGCAAAAGAGGGAGGAAAGGGGAGAGAGGCAAAGAAAAGAAAAGAAAAAAATATGTAAGGGCTAATTATATAATGTGTGTGCTTGAATTGTGTGCAAGAAAGAAAAAAAAAAGGGGATCATCGTCTAATTCGGTAAGATTCAGCGGCTGTCACCGGATCTTCGGGCACAGGACCGCTTGCTTTGCCAGGTCGCTGCTGTTGTTGCTGTTGCTGTTGTTGCTGCTGCTGCTGCTGCGGGGGCGGTTGCTGTGAAGGTGGGTAGCCTTTGTAAGGCGTGCCTTGCTGTGGAGGGTATGCAGGACTGGAACCTGCCCGGGCCATGGGAGCACGTCCACCGTAGGGGTCGTTCATGACCGCGGTTGTCTGCGAGGTAGTAGGCATGGTGTACGAATGGTAATCAGGCGTGTTTGTGGTCGGTGTCGCTATTTGGGGAGCAGGCGACTCGAGGTAGTATGACCGGACGGGCCTCGGATTGTTCGCATACGCATAATTATCCGCATGTGACGAGGTGGGCGTCGCAGATGGAGTCGCATAATAGTACATGGAAGGTGGCTGTAGGCCGCTGGTGGACCCTGCATATTCCTGCGGAGCAGGAGGTTGGAGGGACGACGTCCGTGAGCTCATGCCAAGAGGCTGCTGTGGTTGCTGAGGTGGCTGGGGCTGCGGTTGCGGCGTGTACGACTGGGACGGGACATACGGCGCCCTTGAAGGTGTGGTGGCCCCAACGGGAGTGCCGTACGCGTGAGGCTGGGCAGACTGAGGCTGCTGTTGCTGTTGCTGTTGCTGGGCAGGATACTCAGCAGCAGCGACTTCAGCCGACGGGTATGAGTCGTAGGCGGGTCGCTGATTGAGCGGCTTGGTTGTCGTGATGGGTGGAGGTGCGGGGTGGGATCGGGGGTATTGCGACGAGTAGGCTTCCGCGGGAGAGACAGACATATTCTGCGGAGGCGGGTACGACCGCTTCGGGTCGTAGGTGGTCTGCTGAGGAGTGCGGCCGCCCAGGATGGCGTTGCCATCGTAGAGTGGCGTGGCTGTGGCTGACGACGGCGGTGGTGGTTGGGCTGGTTGTGTTGTGTGAGAATGAGAAGGAGGAGGAACGGCAGCAGCAGCGGCGGCGGAATTGCTGTAGACGGGCTGGGCGGGTATCCGGAGTGGCACACGGACCAAAGGCTGATTAAGTGGTTGAGTTGGGAACTGCGGTTGCTGTGCCTTGGAAAGTAAGTACAAGTATTGCTGATGATACTGTTGCTGTTGTTGTTGCTGTTGCTGCTGTGCAGCTTGTTGTTGTGATGCTTGCTGCTGACGGGCCAGCTCCTGCTGAAACGCCCAAGGCTGCTGCTGCTGCTGCTGCTGCTGCTGTTGCTGTGGTTGCTGCTCTTGGGGCTGCAGCATGGATAAGCCGACACTTTTGAGGGATGCCTCGATCATCTTTTGTCGCTGCTCCTGCTCCTGTGCCTGATAGACACTCTGAAGTTGGTTTTTGAAGTTGACCAATGCAACCTTCCACCGCTCGAACTCGTCTTTGCGAACAAACAAACGGAAGGACAAGACATCGAGGAATTCAAGCTCCATGATATTGAGGTCAGTCACCTTCATGCCCGACACCTCGGACCAAGTCTTGTTTGTAAAAGTGTTGTCATCAAGGAACTTGTTGGCTACATGCGATAGAATGCCATGTAAGAATAGTCAATGAACCCCGTCCTGTGTGTTTTCGATGGCTTTTAACGTACCCAGCATGAGAGCGACGGTAAACAACCGGTACTCCGAGCCCTCAGCACCCTGAATATTGGGATTGCGTTGCAGTAACATTGCAATGTACTTGAGTGAAAGCATGACAACCGATTCAGAAAGTTGGGTTGCGTGCAGGATCTAGCAGGCGTACGTATGAGACTACAAGCGACAAGGAAAGCGGGCAAGCGTAAGAAGCGCTAACCTGTCTAGAAAACTTTTTGAAGGCACTGCTTGTAGAGTTGGCAATGTGGGCCGTCTCTTGGTTATCGCTTTGGTGGGCGAGTGCATTCGTAACGGGCGTGCGTGAGTTGCTGTGGAGGGCCATAACGGACGGTCTCCTCGCATGCCACATGAGATAGACCATAGACGAGGCGAATTCCGCCATTTGCGGGATGGCCAGGCCAAGGGTCTGCTGGACATCGCTTGCGCTGGGCAGCGGCTCCTGTGCGGGTGGATGATGGGGTGGATGGCGAGAGATTGGGTTGTGCTGGCCGTTCACAGAGGAAGGCGGCGGGTGCGGGTGCGAGTGCGGGTGCTGCTGTGGTGGTGGTGGTTGCTGAGGGTAGAGAGGCTGAGGCTGGCTGGCGACAGACATAGACACAGACGCAGCAGGCGGATGGACTGGATTCCGCTGTTGCGGGTAGATTGGACCAGGAACCCCGTTGGATGTAGGGTCCAATGCCTGGTGGTATTGATGCTGCGGGTACATGAAGTCGTTTTCCGGTGGAAAGAAAGAAGGTCGTCCCACTCAAAAAGTTGATATACGCCCCAACCAAAGCCTTTTTTTATGTGGTGTATCTTTTGTCGGGGAGGAAAGAGTGAAGCGGCGCGCGCAAATTCCTTTGCCTCTATTATTTCCACCGAGAAGGTTTCTCCTTCGCTTATTGCCTTTGTTTTATTAACTAAAGCATGAGCCCTTTTTCTCTATTATTCTTAATCTCATCACTGTTATATTTATATTTTGCATCTCGTCTTTTTCTTTTTTCCTTTTTTTTTTTATCTCAAAGTAAAATCAAGTCCTTTTTGACGGGAAGAATAATCTTTTTTTTTTTTTTTGCTATGTTTACTCTGTTACTACTATATGCTTGGCATTGTCTTGCCCTGTCTTATTTTGGCCTGAGTAACCTTCACCAGCCTTCACAGGAGCTACATTCCCATGGATTCGAAGCAACGTGGCAAAACACTATTTTGCCACTGCGTACCTTATATGGCTGTTATGCCCAGCCAAACCGACAAGAAATGAAAGCCATTGGATCCAAGAATGATCTCTATTCAATTTGGCTGAGCTTTTGACAGTGCTTGGCATCCAGCCCCTTCTTTCCTTTCATTCAGAAAAAGTCATCCAGAAACAAGAGAAATAAATTGGATATCGCTGCTGACATAAAACTTACTATATTTAACATTCTTAATCGTCAGCGTGCTCTTTGCAATTAAATACAGTCTATCGTATATACATTTGATACAACGTGTACTCGTCGAAGCACGTATAAACACAACATATGGCCTTAAAGCCGATTCAGTTTGTTATATTCACTTTTTCTTTTTCTTTGAATTGCTAGCTATAAATGTGTCTAGGCCCTACATATTTTAGTATTTGCACGAAGTCATCTCCCATTTGCAGGAAGTCTCTTTCAACTCAGGAGCGCCCGACCAATCATTAGGATAGCATTTACGTCGTACTGCACTTTATTCATTTATCAAGAAATAGAAAGAAATGCATAGCAAACATATGTGTGGAGAAACAATATCTGGGCACTGTCAACCGCTACCATTTATGAACATCTTGAAGACATTAAACTAGGGGTCATGAAGCACGTTCTTTGTGTGAAGTTTACTCTTCGTCTCTCTATAATTCTTTCTCTGTGTCTCTCTATCACAGATCAGTGACAAGTTGCTGGTTTGGGGCCAGTTCGTTTAAGTATTCTGCTCTCCTTAACATCCCTTGCAGCCTGTATAGATATGTGGTACGTGGCCCTCTGGGACCATGAACACTACAACAATCTCATTTCGACCGTCCCGTCTATCTCCGTATGATACGCGGTAGATGAATATAGGCAGTACTTCCACATACGCCATGCGCTACTTCCCGAAGAAAAATATCTCTCTTTAGTACCGTAGTCTTTGCTAGGTAAGACATAGCACGCATTTGCAGAAAGCGACAAATATAGAGCAAGACTCTTGCAAAATTATCGGCACCCGTGGCAGACAAAATAATTGTGGTGTAACCATCGGCGATTTCTGGATCAGGCTGTGCACCGATAGTGGCACACAGAATGCATAGGCGAAGCAATTATATAGTGTATGGCTACATATCTTAAACTTTGGGTAGATGCCCATCACTTTTGGGATATCGGGATTTCAAGTAGGCATCACGAGCCCGCGTAGCCTTGCTTGACAGTATGCGAAGGACATAACGCTATAATGGCGGAATACGGTACCTCTTATTATGGTGTAATACTGTCAGGCCAGGCTGCACTAGAAGACACGGCCTTCGGCGTTGACCTCCTCCCGTCCTGGCTCCGAGCGATGAAAAAATTCAGATGAGCGCTTACTGCTATTGAACATGTTACTATTCTGTTACGCGATTAGGCCCCAGCCCGCTTTCCCATTTTGCATGGATATGCAAATGTACATACATTGCTCAAAGGCGTGGCATCACGACGACGAACCTGTTAACAGATACGTGCGCACGTCATGTGAGCCTTTGAAGATCATGGTCCGTGTGCTCCGGGTCCAGTAACGAGAGCTACTTTCAGATTCGGGT
The DNA here is from genome assembly GCA_023630325.1 of Syncephalastrum sp. PYS2702. Taxonomy (NCBI): domain Eukaryota; kingdom Fungi; phylum Mucoromycota; class Mucoromycetes; order Mucorales; family Syncephalastraceae; genus Syncephalastrum; species Syncephalastrum sp. PYS2702. The sequence continues at coordinate 21,530 of JAMAMT010000062.1, forward strand.
CCTTCTTTCACGAAACAAAACGGTTCTGGAAGAGCTGAATCGACAACAGATCATGAACGGTCTTTCTCTGAATGTGTGAAAGTGAGTAAGCTTTGCAAAATCACGAGGAAATCCATGCCTTGGGGTCTGATGGACTTCCTCGTGTGACGGCCGTGATCTCCGAAATCGGGTGTGGGGAAAGCTTTTTTTCTCAACTTTTTTTTTCAACCTTCAGGGCAAAGACCGCGACCCAAAAGTTTCTGCACCTCTGACCACTCCCGTTCACTCGGTCGTTTGCGCACATACCCTCTTTTGCTCCTTCCTATTTACTTCCGTTTTTACTCTCGAAGTAATAAATAATAGTACAATGGGCGGTCTCTTTTCTGGAGGGTCACTAAAGGAGGAGCAGCTTGAAAACCTCAAGCTGTACAAGTACTCGGCCGTCGACAAGTCGTTCACGACAAAGTATTTTCTCAAGCACTACTGGAACTGGACGATCGAGCTCTTTCCATTATGGATGGCGTATGTATTATTTGTACTCAGTCTGGCACACCTGTCTTACCTCAATCCGACGCAGACCAAACCTGATCACCCTGATCGGATTGCTGTTCATGATTATAAACGTGGCCTTTACCGTCATTTTCGTGCCTGACATGGAGGCGGAAGGGGGTCCCCGATGGATATACTTCAGGTAGGATGAAGGAGAAGGGGCTGTATCTGTACTGACCCATCGCCCAATGCAGCTATGCAGCTGGCTTATGGCTGTACTCGACCTTCGATAATGTGGACGGTAAACAAGCTCGACGCACAGGCACCTCGAGCCCTTTGGGCGAACTCTTTGATCATGGCTGCGACGCGCTCAACACTTCGTTCGCAGCCGTGATCCAGGCGTCTGCGCTCGGCATGGGTCACACTCTCGGCAGCGTTATGCTTTACAGTATTGCCATGGTCGGTTTCTACCTTTCTACGGCAGAAGAATACCACACCGGCACGCTCTATCTCGGTTACATCAACGCGCCTACGGAAGGTGTCATTGTTTCTTGTATCGTCTTTGTGCTCTCTGGTTTCTATGGTAAGTACTAGGGAAACGGGCTTATACACGTGTAGTTCATATGTACCTTCTGTACCAGGTCCTCAGATCTGGCAAAAGTCGGTGGGTGAACTCACGCAGGTGGCCTGGCTTCCCAAGGCTGTATCCACTCTTCCGGCCTGTCATGCGATCATTTGGTGGATCGGTCTCCTCTTCTTATTTACGCACGTCCCCATGTGGTAAGCCATTCAATGTCGCATAAACTAGGCCAAAATTGTCTCATCAAAACAGTCTGTATGCCATGTACAAGGCATGCCGCGCAAAGGGCCAACCTTTCGTTTCCACCATGCTTGTGCAAAACTTGCCCATCGTGACGTACTGCGCCTCGTTCATGGCGTGGGTCACGTCTCCGTATTCCTATATCCTTTCGGACCACCACTATATCCTCTTTACGCTGACGACTGGCATCGTCTTTGGCCGTATGGCAACCAAAGTCATCTTGGCACACCTTCTCAAGGCTAGATTTCCTCGATTTACGGTGCTTCTCTTTCCCCTCCTCATTGGCGCTGTTATCAGTAATCTCCCTCGCACTGGCGCCATGTAAGTGAAGAAAAATGAGAAACTAAAGATGGAGGCTGACAGCAAGTGGGTCTATTTAGTTCGCCCATTTTTACCCCTGAAACCGAATATCTCTATATCTGCGCTTACTTTGCATTTGCATTGTTGGCTTACCTGCGCTGGGCCGCAGTAGTTATTAACAGCTTCTGTTCATATCTGGGCATCCGCTGTCTGGTTATTCCCAAAGTCAAAAAGGTGGACTAACCGAAAGGCTATATATTTGTACTAGTAGACATATCTTTCCTTTATATAAATACATTAGGTTTTAGCAACTGAATCCAAAAGCTACAGATGCTATACATGCAGTATTAGGTTGGTGCAGATATATAAGCCATAGATTCTACCATTCATGGCTGCAAAATGGTTTCAGTTCTGCCTTTATTGAAACCGGCGATATCTTTTGTAATGAGTGCCGTTGCGATATGAGATGATTTCTGCGACAGTAGTATCGAGGAATTCCTAGTACGTATCTCTTCAGCTGATCGTCCATTCAAATGCGGATTTAGCGGCTATGTCATCATTTTCTTCTTCAAACGAGGACTTGGAAGTTGAAAACTGTAAAGAAGCATTCCCTATCTCCTTTCCACGTGGATCCGACCTGGTAAGTCAATCAAAACGAGTCCGTATCCAGTTCGCGGTAAAGTAGGAAGGTGGAGACCTATTCCCTACTAATATGTCTTAAATGAAGCTATCAAACGAATAATGTATGACAATGCTATACCATGGACAAGGACCTGGTGTGATTCTAGTGCCATCGTAACTGGAAGCTCCAGAAGAAAGACTTTTATAAATTAAGCTTCGCGGTTGGAAAACGGCTAGTCAGGCTTACATACACAGTATAACCTCTGCGCATTCACAGTCTCTGATGACGACCGTTCTTATCTCGCTGAAGAAAGTAGCGCTCCGTAGCCATTGGACACAAATTGCCTTGTAACTGTTAGCTTTTTTTTTTCTTGGGACTCTACAAAGGCCTAATTCCAAGGCCGTATCGAGTATTTGTTCGACTTACGGTCCTGTTTCTACCTCCATGTCCATGAAAACAAAAAAAAATTGACCACACGATGCATAATGGAAGCAGGTTCCTTCGTCAATTAAGACACGTTTCCTTCGAGTAGTCGTCCACTAGCCGAAGGTGATCTTCAACCCCGCCCTGTTGGTATATACACATCCTGCTACCGAACAAAGGAACACTCTTATTTTGCTTGTCTTCACGTTGCCTTCATCCGATGGCACCGAGATTCTCTCATAAGCTGACAATAACGTGGTCTTTGTCGGATATCATATTCACGACTAGTTTATCATTACAGTATCGCGTAACCTAGGACGTGGGGGTCTGTTATGGTAGGAGCGGTAAAGATATTCGTACAAATTATCGAACTGGCTGGCAAGAAAAAAAAATGGTATGATTACATGCTTAGGATCCTCTTTGGAAGACCAGAATGAACCATTTACAAGCAAGAACACATCGCGACGGAAAGCTTTGGCCAGCAATTCAAACAGACATAGAGAAACCTATATGGCTATGCCACCATTTAGTTCCAACGCGACCGCTCGCTTTGTTCGCGGGCAACAGCTCCTTATCAATTTAGGCTGTCTGCCGCTTTGAACAAGCGAATCACTTTGACACTTAATGCGCAGACAGCAGTATGGAGGAGAGATCTTTATTCACCTTGTCTTTTAACTACACACCAGCACTCCAGGATGAAGAGAGCGCGAGATATTTCGACGGATTGAATAATTTCGCCGCTATAAGCAGAGGCTGGGCATGTTTATCGCTCGTAGCAACCTAAACATGGATGGAAACAGGGAAACAAAGACGAGAAAAGTTCATATCACGAGCAAGCCAATGTGCTGTACATATTGGCATACGAAGAACGACGAGGTTATATATGAGTAAAAGACATGGATTGATATGAGCAGATTATAGCCGGTGGCGGTGGTTGAGGAAGTGAAGGAGCCATGTGACTTGGGAGACCCTTGCACCGCCTTGGTATAACATATTCGGACTTTCAAAGTTTTTTGCAGACGACCAAAACAACAAGCAAGCGGGCCGGCCCAGACTTCTGCCTACACAAACCCTTCACGAGTAAGACGATAAACACAATCTGTCATCCCGACCTGCATTTCGACTCACCTGCGTGATTACAGACTCAATGGCTTTCAGATTGTTGACCAAGGGTGCCGCTGGTATGTTGTCATGGCCATCGAATCCGAGTGAATTATTTTTAACGCGACCCTGAATCTCTTTTTGCAGCTGCTGCAGTGGCCCGTCCCGCCTTGATGAACACCTCCCGCCAGGCTGTGGGTGCTGCTGCGTAAGTCGACACATTTCAACGACGACGATCTCGCATTTCTAATGTTACATTTGCAGTGTCCGCAGCTACTCGACCCAGCAGGAGGGTGTGTATAGAGAGAGAGCGTTGATTATGTTTCGGAATGGTTGCTTACGAAATGGTTGCTACTTTTAGTTGAGCCCAAGCAGAAGGCTGCCAGCATCATTGACTCGCTCCCTGGCAACTCGTTCGTTTCCAAGACCGGTTTCCTCACCCTCGGTACTGGTTTCGCCACTTTCCTCATCTCCAAGGAGATTTACGTCTTCAACGAGGAGTCCCTTGTCCTGATCGCCTCTGCCGGTCTTCTCGGTGTCCTCCTCAAGTACCTCCGTGAGCCCTACAACAACATGGCCAACGATCACATCAACGTAATGAAACGAAATATCAGTTATACTCATCGACAGATATCTGACCTCCATTGTATTGTATATACATATATAGCGTATCAAGAGCGTCCTGAACCAGGCCCGCAACGACCACAAGTCTGCTGTTGAGGGCCGCATCAACGAGGTCGGTCAGCTCAAGGATCTTGTCGATGTGACCAAGAACCTGTTTGCTCTGTCGCGTGAGACCGCCCAGCTCGAGGCCGAGGCCTTCGAGCTGAAGCAGAAGGTTGCCGTTGCCACCGAGGTCAAGAGCACCCTTGACTCGTGGGTCCGCCACGAGGCTAACCTCCGCGAGCGCGAGCAGAAGCAGCTGGCTGCCTACCTGATCGAGAAGATCAACAAGGACCTCCAGGACCCCAAGATCCAGCAGCAGATCCTCGACCAGGCTGTCGCCGATGTCCAGAGTAAGTGCTTCTTTTTAAATCTTTGTTGAGGATAGGCTCACTCATATTCACTTGTTTACTTCTATCTGACAGAGGTTGCCAAGTCTGCCTAGACGAATATGCATATTCGAGTTCGTTTAATTTTTCTCTCCATTGTATATCTGAAAATAAATTGCAGAATCATCCCTTCTGTACATTGTTAAAAGTAGATCTTTTTTTTCTTCGCTCTCTCTCTCCCTCGTTTTACTTGCTTGCACTTTGGGTACAGGAGTTCAGACACTTTTTTGTTGATTTTATTTATTCCTTCTTCAGGTCGGATTTCTATACATATGAAAGGTTAGTAGAATGGATAAGGTGGATGGGGTTATATGACATACCGGCTGAGTGCCAATCGTCCATGTCAGCTTGGAGAAGATGGTACTGAGCAAAAAGAGAGTGAAAACACCTGCGGATGCAGCGAGAGGCTTCTGAAGCAGGCGAAGGGTGGAGTATTCGTAGGTGATCTAGAATGGTCGAGTGTGAGCCTAACATAATGATGGTAGAGCGCCGCTTACCAGGATGGGCTGTTCGTGGTCGCGTACCACATTGTACTTGCGAAGCACGACCATATGGCGGCCCGTGGAATCAAAGTTGGTAAAATGGGTCTTGTGCTCAACAGAGTCCAACTCGAACGGCGCATGCACTTGGACGTTGCTGTAATAGGTCTGCATAAGCCAAAGGCATACGGCGACAAGGACAAACCACACTTACGTGACGCCCTCGGGCAGGATGATGCGGGTCTCCACCTTGTCAATGGCCATATCATACGCGTTTTCGACCAGCTTGACGTTCAAGATGTATTCGCCGGTCTGCTTCGAGTAGCGGTCAAAGCGATCCAAGTCAGTGTTGTAGCCGTGGAACCACGTGTAGTTCCAGCCACCAAAGAGCGGGTAGCGCGGTGTGATGACGAGCACGGTCGAGTCTTGCTGGTGATGCACGCGAGAGGTAGAGACATTGCCGATATCGTCGCGGTAGTAAATGTCGCGCGTGTTTGGCGGGAACTTGAAAGTCAAATCCTTCAGGACGCTTGTCTGGCCGTGAACCATACGCGACAGCTGGTGTTGGAGACGGCTAAAGTGGTCCTCGAGCCTACGGAGAGAACGATACAGATTAACGACCTTTCATAAGACACGCCTGTAAGACTTACTCTGGGCCGGCATGATGCAGCTTGTAGTTCTCCTCGACTTGCAGGACGTTGGCCCAATGCGAGAGCTGCAAATCGCGCTCAAGCTCGGTCACGGTCAGGAGAGGGCGAGGGTACTCATAGTGGCATTCAAGAGGCTGGTATGACTCGGGGCCAATGTCGTGGAAGGGACCGTAGGTGATCTTGTTGTTGTTTTGCTTGACATTGTCGCCACCCGTGAAGGAAACGACGTTGTTTGAAACCAACCTAAGGATGCATCTGTCAGAACGCGATCATGAGACTAGGCAAGAAACATACTGCAAGGTCGTCTTCATCTCCTGAGAGAAGTAAGGAGAGAAATGGTAGACGTTGCCGTGATAACGAAGGAACTGACGCGAGACCTGAGGGGCTTTGGCGGGGAAGGGCTCCAAAACATGGGTATAAGAGACCTTGACGCCAAACCGAATTTCCTGGTTGGGCTGAACGGGTTCATCGAAGGTGACCTTGTAGAGTTGCAGTTCCCTTGATAGCAGATAGCTTTTGAGTATGCGATGTTCGGTATCGCGTCTTCATGCTTACTTTTCCGAGTCGAAGCCAGCCTGCTTAATATCCAGCGCGGTCTTGGGTTCCTGACGCAAGAAGGCGGTCAGGCTGGCAGCGTGTTCCTCAACGTTCCGGGGCAGCACAAAGTAGTATTCAGAAACGGGCGCAGAGTCAATGTTCTTTGCACGGATGCCAATGTCCTCCACGGCGATGCCTGTCCTCAGATCGATGACCCGGAGGAGTTTCGTGTTGACAAAGTGGTTCGGGATGGGGATGGTCGTCTTGGAGATGGGGTTGACCGAAGCAGCCACGCCACTCAGGAGAGCGAGCAACGCGCAGAGCCAGAAACTGACTGACGTTGTGCGCATTGTCGTATATGCGTTAAAAGAAAAAACGAATATGGAAAAGGAAGAGAGGCAGGGTATGACTATTACTGGCAACGCGCTCTCGCCACGTCAGTTCAAATTGCAAATGGCCCCAATACAGATGCCGACACACATAGGAAGCCTTGGCTTGTTGCACAAACAATATGTCGCCTCTACTACACTACTTATGCCATGACCATCCACCACGCGTGTATTTGCTATCCATGCTAAACTCCATCTACAAGGTCCTATCTACATGCCATTCGCTACATACGCATCTTATATATCATATGCATGCTACTACTCCATTAAATACTTTTGGCCTTGCTCCAGAGCAAATGAACGAGGTAAAAGCTCGCCAAGGGTCATGGCCTGGAAGTCGCCCTTGGTGTTGAGCAGGTACACAGGCAAGGAGGCAGGCCCAAACTCAGAGATGAATTGTCTACATGGATCCATAAAAGGGATGACTGGATGAACAAGTGAACAGATAACGACGTCCATGAATCGTCTTTACCTGCAGATACCGCACGGTGACACGAAGTCGTCCTGGTCCGTCGATACCACCAATGCCTTGAACTTCTTATGTCCTTCGCTCTGCGCATTTGATGAAATAAAAAGAAAGGGTTATCTATTTTCACGTTGTCTTGTGTTCAATTCACTCGGATCTTACCACAGCCTTGACATAGGCTGTTCTCTCTGCACAGATGGCCGCGCCTGAACAATAAAGTAATGCATATCAATGATATGCTTCAAGAAGGCCGGAAGAGAGAGAGAACTTACCATAAGAAGCGTTCTCAATGTTAGCACCTATAATGCAAGGTTATGCTTGAGTCGGATTGGAAAAGAACAGTGCGCGTACCTTGGAAGATAGTGCCGTCTTCCGTCAAAAGAGCAGCTCCCACCCGGAACTTGGAGTACGGTGAATAGGAGCCGTCGCGTGCTAAGCAAGCGGGCAACGGGGATTCAGCCTTCGTGATCGTAATGAAGTGGAATTGCCCTACCGCTCAAGGCCTTTTCGAAAAGCTTGCCCTGAATCTCGTTGCTAATCGTGTTCTGAGTCATGCTACGGGGTAGCGTGTAAAGTAAAACAACTAAAGAAAAGGGAAAACGCGCGACCCCGTTCTGCCTCGAATTTATACCAGCCTTTGCTGGTATCAAAAGTACCCGCTATCTTCGACCTTTTTTGCACAAGGTGTATCTAAAGTTTGCTGTTTATCGTACTACAGTACTTCAATCGAGAGACCTCGTATCGTTTAGGATTTCATTAAAATATCAACATGACTCTTGCCGAGCCGGGAACTGTCCTGGAGCCGCTGCTTGTCACCGTTTTCGTCCAACCGGTTCAATCCTGTCACCACCTTGTGCTGTCCGCCCAACGCGCCCGAAACCAGCAGCTCCTCGACCAATTCGCGGCTGTTTTTCACACAGTCAGGCACGCTGACGCTCCAATAGCTGGCACCCGTGACACTCATCAGGTGACCATATTTGAGTTTCAGCGCTTCGTGGAGGTCGCGCAGACGCGACGGATGTCCGACGAGGTACTGCGGGATACACTTGGATTGCATATGCACCATGGACGCCACCGGGGGCGCTTTGACGCCCAGGAAGGCATCCATGGCTTGGACCGCGCGCTGATAGGCTTCTTGCGGGTCGGTCTGGTCGAGGGGCGTCTTGAAGGCAGTGTCCCACTGGTGGCCGCCCAGCATGACTGTCGCCTTGGTAAACGGGTGCGTGTCCTGACCGCGCATGGCATTCGAGTCAAAGACGACGCCCAGCGTGCCTGGCACAGGTATCTTGCAAGACGAGTGTGAGCTCGGTGTCAAGAAGCCAAAGCCGTCGTAGCCCAGTGGCACGTCGGGACCATAGGCCAAGTTGACGACAGCGACATCGACGGACGGGTTGTAGGTCAGATGGGGTAAAGTGTTGCGCGGCAACACGGCATCGAGCGCACCGGAGGGCAGGGCCGAGATCACATGATTCGCCTCGATTGTCCGTGCACTCGTTTTGATCTGACAAGACAGGATGTGAGTCCCACCGAGTCAATAAAAAAAAAAGGGGGGGGGGAGCACTATCCAAACCCGCTCACCTTGATCTCCTTTCCACTTGCGCCTGTGGACACGCTCTCGACGGGTTCGCCCAGGACGATATCGACATTGTCTTGGCGTGCGAGCCACTGTCGCAGACGATGGGTCAGGGCCTCGGTGCCGTCCTTGAAACCAATGACACTCATGCCCTCCATGCTGGCAAACCACTCTGGATCATCCTTGCGCGCCCGCGCAGCAAGTCCGCGCTCTCGGAAGCGTTCGATCTTGGCCCCGCCCCTGAGCATGCCTTTCACAATGCTGCCGTACACGCGCTCGTTCTCGTGCAAGAGCTTGAGGGTGGAGTGGGCGGACAGGTTCTTGACGTCACCCGCATAAATGCCATGCACCATGGCACCCACGAGGTTGAGCGCAACGTGGTCGTTGAAGCGACGCGACACGATCGAATAGAGCGACTCGTCGTCGTCGGTTGATTTGGCAGGGACAAACGGCTCCTTGAGGATGGACCACGGCACGGATTTGAGAACGGGAGGTCGCTTGGTCAAGAGAGACGAGAGGGAGGATGGCAGGGTGTTGATGGTATCGTTGTAGTAAATGTACCGGTTCTTCGCCGAAGGGTCTGTCTTTGGCACGCTGATCATGCCCTCGTCGAGGCCCAGGTGCTTAATCTAATGGAAGATACAGAAGACGCATAAGACACATACCAGTCCAGTCCAGTCAGTCAGTCAGGCTGTCCTCTGGCCTCATCACCCAGCTGCGTCTTACCATTTCCAGCGTCACTGCACCACTGGTGCCAACCGGTCGAAGGCTGCGTGGCCCGCCTTCAAAAAGAATGCCATTGGGATCATTCGTTTCTTGATTGTCAGGCGCGACACGCGCGCTGCGGATCCAGCCGCCCAAGCGCTGAGAGCCTTCAACAAGGACGATCCGAGTCGAAGCGGGTGCAAGCCGCGAAAGGTAGTACGCACTCGACAGTCCTGAAATGCCGCCTCCGAGAACAGCTACGACTGTCATGACCACAAAACGTTCGTTGGTGTTATTTTATTTATGCGCAAACGCTTCCTAATTTTGAACTCGTTTTATTTTATCGGCCCATCTCGCTGTGGGACCGTCCCGAATTTGACTCATCGTTTTGGCAACGGGCGTGCTGCGCATTACCACCTATCCACAGACACACATGAATGTATCCATATGCTTACTGTGCTTACTACTGCTACTACGCGCACCGGAATATAATGCTCCAGGTGAGCCTTGCCGGTTCTAATCAGATATTTCGTATATCTTTCGCCTAAAATGTTCCCCGGATTTTAGTTTGCCCACTACCTACGCATGTAAAAACCTTGTCATGCGCGTAAACAAGATGTCTACGCAGATATAGTATTATCTGACACAGCTTTTTCCTTTGCATAAGTAGAGCTGAGCTTATGTCGATATGACATAGCGTACCCCGCAACCACAACTCAGTCATAAGGAAAACAACGTTGAATGGCGAAGCACCTCTGTAGCTACCTACAGTTGTCCATGAATCGTGTCATTTTAGTCGCATTAGGCATCTACCTTATATGCTATCATCAGCGTACACAAACTGCGTCTAGCTGACTCACCGTATTCAATTATTTTCCAGCCTCCGCGATGCTCTGTAAAGTCTCCTGTTCTTTTCCGTACGTGCTACGCACTATATATCTCATCGGCAGCCAAAAAATATACATACATGTAGGTACAATGCAGGAATAAAGAAGTCTAGCATGCAATTAAGTATGAATGCGCTACATTTCTTATAAGGAGGTCTTCTATATACAGTATGTCACTCATCGACTATTTGTCTTCAGCAGTACTACTGTATTTAGTTATTCAGGCCTTGAAACCCCCGTACCTTAGGCACTGAGCTACTGCCCTTTATGTCGTGCTCATACATCACGAGTACCACCTATAGTCTGACAGCTACAAGTCTAGTAAGGTCATATGTCTTTGTGCTTGAATATGCTGGGCATAGGCGCTGTATCAGCGTACCATTATTATTCTTACTCTTCATTCTAAGGACGCCACATCTGCACCACGAGGATGCCAAGACCCAAGCTGCGGATCACTGAATCCTACCGGCAAGCGACAGAGGAACGCGCAAGAAAGCATGACATAGACATGCCCATAAGTGGAGCAGCAGTAATAATGATGCAAGGATTCTCATGGCTATTTATCACTGCTACCATGGCAAATGAAACAGAAAGAGAAAAAGTAATAAAAAGACATCCTGGCAAGCGCAGGATACTTCTTCACCCTTTTTCTCTGGAGTGCACTATGACCATCCGCCTCTTTGTCTCCTTGCTCTTTGTGATCCTTCTTGCTGTTCGTCACGGGGCCTCCTCGACCAACTGTGGTGGTGGAAACTGCGCGACCCCGGGTGCTATGAATGTGACTGATCTGAGCTTCTTCAACGGCAAATGTAAGCTTGTACACCAGGGTTATACTATACAGAGGTGGGTTCATCCTTTTTCTTCTTCTTCTTTTTTGTGCGTCCTTCTTTATAGGGTACACCGCGGCTGTTTCGCCTGCACTTCAACGGATGATCCAAGCCGTGTGCCCTTGCCCGACCGCCCAGTTTGAGGACCGCAAGAACAATACGCTCTCGGTCACGCTCACCTGTGACAATTCGACGGCGCTGACCCGTGGCTGGATGGACTTGGTCAACCACACGATGACCGACTTTACGTTTACGCCACGCTGCTTTGGTATGTATTCGGGACAAGATGTGTAACATGAGTATGAAAAGTGGTAGTACTTACTGAAAACACGATGCACACACACGAAACACACACACACACAGGAGAGGCCCCACTCACTTGCCACCCACCGCTGGTCAACGCGCACATCATTGATCAATCATCGAGACAGGCAGTGTATTTCTGGGATCCATGTACGTATAGACATATAAAATAAGTGATTCAAAATTCTGTTTTCACTGATGGGGTTATCTGTGTGTAGGTAACCTGAACCAGACATCACTCGTGGTCCGGCCCACGCCTGTGGACCCTGACACATTTACCAATGTGACGCGCGCTCTTAACACGACACGCCCGTTGGTCCCTCTCAACCTTACGTGTCACTGAGGCAGAACCCAATCGACCCCCACCCACACATCCATGCAGATCACGCAGAGTGAAAAAAAAAGGATAGTTAGGAAGCGTCTTCTAGGGTGGGTGTCTTGATGAAAATGAAACCCTTTCTTTTCTTGCTTGCGCTTTACTCCATAATGAAAGCTTGTGATTGTGAACTCGTGCTATCAGGTGGCGGGGCAGGGATGGGGAAAGATGAAGTAGTAGGATCGGATGGTGTAGGAAGCTGCGCGGGTATCTGAGGACGCTGACGGGTCTGGAGCACGGCAAAGAGATCATCGAGGACTTGCTCGCTGTTGTTGTTTGCCGCACTGTTATTGTACATGGGCATGGGGTTGGCCGCCATGTCATCGTCGTTGAAATATGAGTCAAAGGCAAACTCAAAGTCGAAATTGTCGAAAGCCCAGACCTGCTGGTCTTCGGGTGGTAGAGTATGTGCTTGCTGCATCGCCTGCTGCTCCTGCTGCTGCTGCTGCTGCTGCTGATGATGATGATGAGCTTCGTGGTGCGTCTGAGTTTCCGCGGGATGGTCAGCGACAGCAACAGCAGCAGCAACAGCAGAAGATGATGATGATGAGGAGGAAGAGGAGGAGGAAGAGGAGGAAGAGTCTCGGGGCGGTTGCTGCGGCGGTAAAGGATAAGAAGCATCTGCAGAGGCAGAGATAGAAATGGAGGGGTGGTCTACCGAGGGGTGGGGCGGAGGAGAGGCAAAGGCATGCTGGTCGGGCGCTCGTAAGGGAATGGGTAATAGCGATGGGTCGAGGGCAGCGGAAGGCCGGGGAGAAGTCGGTGAGGATTCTGACGGTGAAGAAGCGTGCGGGTGCGAAAGGGGCGAAGTCGGTGAGTTGGAGGAGGTCACGGGTGCAGAAGGTTCAGTTTTAGTTTCGGTTTTGAGATAAGTGTGAGCATGAGCATGAGCATGAGCATGAGTATGAGCAAGGGCCTGTGCCTGTGCCTGTGCCTGAGAAAGGCCAGAAGTAGGAGCATGGGGAGGTCGAGATTGGTGCTGGGGTTGCGGTGGTAGAGGCGGTGCAGGAGCAGGAAGAGGATGGCTTGCTTTCCTCTTGTGGTTGCAGCTGCCATCGATACTGCTACTGCTAATATGCGTGCTCGTGCTGCTATTACTACTGCTGCTGACCGGTGTCTGTCCGGTTAGCTCGGCGATGCGTTGTTCAAGGTTAGCAATCGTGCCTCGTAAGCGTTGGTTTTCCCCGCGCAGCTGCTCCATCTCTTCTTGCCACTGCTCCATTGCTTTTGCCTTCTCCTCCAGTTCTTTGACGTAGCGGTCTCGTCTCTGACGGAATGCGCGCTGGGCAGCCCGGTTCTGTGCAGCCCGCTTCGAAGGTATTACGACCCGTGCACTTTGCTTTGCCTGTGCATCCTGCAGTTGCTGTTGCTGCTGCTGCAGTTGTTGTTGTTGTTGAGGGTTGAGAGACGGTGGCGGAGGCGAAGGGCCTTGGTATCCTATGTGCCACAAGTCAGTGTGTTTTCATGGATATAGGGCAGCCTATATTCACCTGGTGGGTGAGGATGCATGGTGTGGATCCATGGCGGTGTAGGATCTATTTGCCGTGGGGGTGGTATGAACTGATTGCGATCGGCTGCTTCAGGAAAACAGTAACATGAGCAAGACGATGGGTATGCATAACTAATATAGTAGTGTAGTTACCATGAAGGGGAACGTGGTGTATGGGCGGGTGTTTTGAAGGAGGCTGTGCATAACTGGGTGGCGAAGGATACATTTATGAAGTGAAGGACCAACTCGAAGGGAGTGGAAAAGAACTGCTTAATCGCCTAGAGAAAATTCGCTGCAGACAATCGTCTCCACTTTCTCTTTCTCTCGTTGATTGGTTGGTATTGTCTGGGCTCACTTGTCCTGCACACACACACACGCACGCTTGCCTCGCAAAAACTTTTTTTTTTCTCACTGAACCTATTCGGGCCAATCCCAGTCGTTTGTCACTTAACCTCACTGTTCTCCCACAGTGAGGCTCAACGTCGTACATGTAAGATCTTCTTCTTCTATGAAAAAACCTGGGAACACCCTACATTCTAACTGCCGGGATTGGCACAAGAAAAAAAAAGGGCAAGACCCGTTCCTCGGAACCCCAGATCTCATGACGTGATGTTACACAAACCTGCTTATATCAGCCATGATGTTTTGACTCGCCGCCATCTCCTTTGAATGGATATGCGTTTTGTCTTCATTCCTAGTAATGGCAGGGGTATGCTAATCAAGTTTCAGGTGAATAGTTCTGTGTGGAATAATACGGCATATATGCACAACAGAATGGGATACCGGAAGAGTGGTAAGCTACTGCACAAAAGGGCACATTAAAAGGTTGATTGAATGAATGATCTTCAGGGGCTTATACAGACGTTGCAACAAATGAATTTGACAGGCTTTTTGGTTGATGCAAAATCTGTGCGCATGCGTTTATATGTGCATGTGCATGTCATACATGCTGCTTTTCATTTATTGGTATGAATGTGCGTGGCATATCCCATCTGTCTGTCCATCCCCCTCCCTTCAGCAAAGGTGCATGGTTTCCATATTATCACCTTACCAACCTGAGTCGATATAGCAACGATACGCAGCGAGAAAAGCTTTCTTCCGCCCTAACCCAGATATGACAATCTAAAATGTTTCTTTTCTGCGTTCGCGGTCCATCGATCCGAGCGATGTCGTACCATTCTTATCGCATGCGGTGCAGGGCCAGTGCACCCCAACATAATTCTCATTGATGAATATTTCGCTTCTTCTCTCCTTTCATCCATTCATACTATTTCGTAGTCGGTTTTTATTGTATAATATACATGGGCAGGCACCAGGATGCTTTCTTATCCAGAGACGGATGGACTTCCCCAGAGAAAGAATATTTAAGCTGTTTCTCATATTTTAGGCACAGTCGGCAGAGAAAGAGACGTGACGCTGTCTGAGGTGACACAGGCTTGCTTATGTTATCAACACGTTAAAACCCCGCTAGGTCTTTGTTCCATAAAACTGCAAAGGTAAATACCCGCCTTTTCCATCCATTTTTTTACCTCCTCCCTTTACCATACACAATACAATATGTCTGTACCTGTATACGACTCGCTCGACAAGATCTATGATACGGCCGCTCTCGAAAAGCAGGGGTAAGTCTAATAAGCGTCAAAAATACCTTCTAATACCCGTTCGTATTTAGCCCCCGGTACGACGCGTTGGTCAAAAACTTTACAGAAAAGTATGGTCGTAAGCCCGAATTCATTGCACGATCGCCTGGACGAGTCAATCTGATTGGAGAGCACATTGATTACTGCGGTTTTGGTGTGCTGCCGATGGCCATTGAGCGGGATGTCATCATTGCCGTGGCAACTACGGACGATGACGCCAAGGTGCGACTGGCAAATGTGAATAGCAAGTACGGCGACCGCGAGTTCGAGTACGAAGGCAAAGAGACGATTGTGACGATTGACGCGACCAAGCACGAGTGGTCAAACTACTTCAAATGTGGATACAAGGGTATGCTGGAACGGGCCGACAAGCTGAGCCAGCCCAAGGGCATGTATCTCCTCATCGACGGCTCCGTCCCCGCCGGCTCCGGTCTCTCGTCCTCAGCCGCCTTCGTGTGCGCCTCCGCCCTGGCCGTCATCCAAGCCAATAAACTCGGCCTGACCAAGCAAGAACTGACCGAGATCGCTATCGTCGCAGAGCGCAACGTCGGCGTCAACTCGGGCGGCATGGACCAGAGTGCGTCCGTCTTTAGTGAGAAACAGTACGCACTCTCCGTCGAGTTCGTCCCCAAGCTCAAAACCTCCCTCGTCAAGCTCCCCACCGTCGACCCGCCCATGGCCTTTGTCATCGCCAACACCCTCGTCACCGCCGACAAGTTTGTCACTGCCCCGCGCAACTACAACCTCCGCGTCGTCGAGACCAAGATGGCCGCTCTTTTCCTCAGCAAGGCGCTCTGGATCGACGAGCCCAGCGACTCGCTCAAGGAGGTCTGCGAGTCATACTTCAAAGACGCCGATCAAAGAGAACGCAACCCGATCTACGATCTCAAGCGTCTGCTCGATACCGCACTCGCTGCTTTCCCCAAGGATTCGTCCGGCGGCCAGGGTTACACTCTCGACGAGGTGGCCGAGATGACGGGTGTCCCCGCTCAGACCCTCAAGGAAAAATACATGACCCGCTTCCCGGTTGAGACGGATTACTTCCGCCTGGTCCAGCGCACGAAGCATATTCTGACCGAAGCCCGCCGTGTCATTGAGTTTAAGACCACGTGCGAGGACCCGCCCTCGGATGCCTTTGCGACCCTCGGTGCCATCATGAACGCTTCACAAGAGTCGTGCGATATCAACTACAACTGCTCCTGCCCCGAGATCAACGCCATCTGTGAAATCGCCCGTGAGAACGGCGCGGCCGGCGCACGCCTGACCGGTGCAGGCTGGGGTGGTTGCACCGTGATGCTCACCCGCGAAGACAAGGTTCAGAAGCTGATCAACGCCATCAAGACGAAATACTACAAGAAAAACTTCCCGGAGCTCAGCGAAGCAGAACTCGACGATGCTGTGCTCGCCACCAAACCTGGTTCGGGCTCGGCCATCTTTGTTGGTTTCGACAAATAGGCATCCATTGCCGATGACCTGTGTGTATCTGTGTGTATAGAATAAATAATGCAATAACAAAAAAAATACTGCAGAATAAGATGGAAACTTTGTGCGGTTGGGGGAGTTCTATCCATAGAAGGGAGGGCCTACATTTTTGAAATTCTTTGAAGTTCTTGATTTTTCTTAGTCGTGTCAATTTGCGAGGTGACACACAGCTGCGAGCTACGAGATCTTTCGTACGACGTTGAAATTCGGACGATGTCGTAAAACGGAAATGCCTTCCAAAGTGTCGGGCCTTGTTCTTAGTTGCTCATGTCTTATATTTCTGTTTACGATTCGCGTTGTTTCTGGTCGACGTAGAAAATCCTCCGTTGAAAATACGAGTTCAATTTCCGCGATCTTTTTTCTTCTCGAAAGCAGCCGCAATTGGAAGACTGGGACGTTCTTCCGTTCTTATGGGTAAGTCATCTTTGTCACGCCAACAGAAGATGGTCCTTCGTTAGTGCGCCCTTTCGGAAACACAGAAAAGCGCACCGACAAATGGATCACGTTGGTAGAAAATATTAGAACGAAAATGGAAAGCCGATACTCATAACTGGTTCTGTCCAACTCCACGTTTTACGTACTTTTTTATATGCTTTCCCTCGGTCCTGGTTGTCTTTTTCTTCTTTCCAATTCTACTTCGATATATCTTCCTTTTTCTTTTACTCGTTTTGCAATTCATCGATGATCATAGCAGAGCAGCAGAACCTAGAAGATCCTGTTGCGCGTACTTTACCGCCTACGCCCACCAGCAGCCACAGCAATATCAGTAATGGTAGTGCTATGAGCGCGCAAAGCGGTTCCAGCAGGGGTTCCACAGCGACCCAACATCAAACGCCATTGCAGATCTTGCAGCAATGTCAACAGCTCATGGCAGACACGGTGGCTATGGATGGTACAAATGGTATTAGTGCTGCCAGTAGCAGCAGTAACCATGTGAATCATGCCTATCAGCAGCATCCACGATGGGTGTCCCAGCCTGCGCCGTCCCAGCACGCGTATGCCCAGAATGGACCGGAAGTTCTGTTCCCTTCCTCCTATGCATACACGGCCTCTGCGCCTTCTGTCCCGTCGATAACTTTCTGGGATTTACAGCAGCAGCAACAACAACTTCCACAGCAATCACAGCAGCAGCAGCAGCAGCAGCCCCAACAGCAACAGGCTCAAAACCATGAATCGCCGGCCACATTGAATCAGCAACCAATGCCACCGCCACAGTCCTTGTTGGCGTCGCCGATCATGGGTAGATATCGAGAAGAAGAAAAATATAGACCATCGGACTCCGCTGACAATAATATAACATAGATAACAAGGCGATCGGGTTACAGCAGCGCCATCATAGTATGCCTGATTTCACCGATCCGGCCCTCCTTCAGTGCAAGCAAGAAGACACAGAAGATAAAGCCGCGTCTTCTTTTGCACGCGAGCGACGGCGCACCGAAGGCTATCTTCCCTCTGCCCCGGGGCACAGTGAGAACGAGGAAGAGCGTCGGCGGATGTTTTTAGAGCGAAACCGACAAGGTAATGTATACCCCGTACCTTCTCTATGCATCCTTTTTTTTTTGTGCTCACACCACACTTGCATTGCTTCCTTTTCTAGCCGCATTAAAGTGCAGACAGCGCAAGAAACAATGGCTGAACAATCTGCAGTCCGAGGTGGAGACCCTATCCGATGAAAACACACGACTGGAGGCCCAGGCCACGCAACTCAAGGAGGAAGTCCTAAACCTCAAAACTCTCCTCCTCGCCCACAAGGATTGCCCGAATGCCCAGGCAAACGGCGTCTCGCCCGCTACCTTTATGCGCCAGCCGCCACACGCCTAAGCGCATCCTTCCTTCATTGCTCTCCTTTTTTTTTCTGTTTCTTTTATCTTTGTCTCTGGCGCTGGTGATGGACACCACATTTCACCGTTATCTTTTTTAATTTTCTTTCCCATTTAGTTTAAAGTCCACATTGTCATATACCACAAGCAACGCAATCAGCAACATAAAAAAAAGGTGCGCTGTACGCAAACAGGGGATCCATTTTTCTCTATATCAGGTCGCTTTTTTATCAAAATGTATAGGAAAAGAGTAGAGATGGGTATCTTATATATAAAAAAGAATAATAATAAATATAAACAGTCGAAATAGAAGAGGGAAAAGAAATCCAAAGAGGAGAGATAGGAGAAACTATGTATACAACAAAACGAAAACTAGAGTATATAGAATAATAGAAAAAGG
Source organism: Syncephalastrum sp. PYS2702 (assembly GCA_023630325.1). Classification (NCBI taxonomy): domain Eukaryota; kingdom Fungi; phylum Mucoromycota; class Mucoromycetes; order Mucorales; family Syncephalastraceae; genus Syncephalastrum; species Syncephalastrum sp. PYS2702. The sequence goes on from JAMAMT010000062.1 coordinate 40,339, forward strand.
AGCTCACAAGGTCTCGCGCTTGTTCACAGAGAAGGCACGTTTGATCTTGCGAGTGAAGTTTTTCCGCTTATCAGCGAGCTTTTGCTGGGAGGACACCGAGATGGGGGTCGGCGGCAACGAGAGGTCTTCCTCAATGGAAGACGACGTGTTGACCGGATCCACCGCAGCGTTATGTCGGCGGAGGCCGAACTTTTCAGAGCTGAACATGCTTGTCGTACGACGACGACGTTTGATGTCCTTGCCAAGCTTGGTGGACTCTTCTGCAATCGGTGACAGTCCATCATCACTTTCATTGTTCTCCTTGTCCATCGACGATACTTTGCTATCGCGCTTGGTCTTCATGTCCTCATATTCGTGTGCCTTGTTGCCCACATCGACCACGACGGGTCCTTCGCTGATATGCTGTTCCTGTTTCACTGGTTGCTCAACCACCGCCTCGTCCTCCTCAGGTTGCGCTTCTTCCTGCTGCTGCTCATGTTGCATCGGCTCGCGCTCCTGCTGCTCCTGTGTTTTTGTTTGTTGTTCGGTAGGAGTCGTGTCTTGAGCTAAATATAAATAATCATGATTAGATTGGTATGCGTTAGGACATACTGCATTCCATTTGCTTACCGGAGAAGGCCTGGGGCTCTTCTGTTAAGATGACCTCCTGAGACGGTTTGGGAACAGGGAACGGCTGGATAGTGAAGATAGCATCGTCTTCCTGCTGCTGGTCATGTGGTGTGACGTTATCAGAGCAGGGACGTGTCCAGACATGCTGGAGGTACATCAGAGAGTAAACGCGGAGCATGTTGAGTGGAGTCTTTTTGAAATTAAGACCACAGAAAGAGAGAAAGAGAAAGAGAAAGTAAAGAAAAAGAGTGACGAGAAGAAAGAGAGAGAAGAGAGTGGCCCAAGACGTGCAGCACGAGTTATATTGGTTTTTGGTTCGAATCACAAAAAGACCTTGTCACCTGTCCACCACTTATTTTTTTTTTTTTCGTATGCGAGTTGCTGGCAGCGCAAACCTAACGCCGCTACTCTTTTTTTTTCCCGTCTCGTCATAATCGGCCCACTCAAGCAGAAAGCTGCCATCGTCTCTCTTTGAAGACTTCCTCTCATTCATCCTTTTTTGAACCCCTGGGTCTCCCCTCCTCAAAATGCCATTTAGTGATCCCCCTGCCTTTTATTTTTTTTTGAAAAGTTCTCAGCCCATTTGCCACCCAACCCTACCCTCAGACGTCGGTTTCATTCCACTTGTCTTCGTTCTTTTTGATGCAAGCGAGTAATTTATTTTACAAAGACGACAGGGTGCTAGAGACTTTCTACTCCGCCAACCATGCAGCTTCATCTCCTCCGCGTCGTGTTACCCAAAACTTCAAAGTGGCCTATTATCTCACCCACCCAACGCACCCTTTTTTTCGTCTTGTTAGCCTGAAAAAATGTATATGTACCTCTTATGCCGGCTGGGAGGAGCCCGAAAAAAAAAGAGAGGGCGTGACATAATGTCATGAATTATGTAGCTATCCTAAAGAAGAAAAAGGATGATAGACGTCTCTGCAGACACGACGATAACGTCTTTTCGCTTCTCTTATTACACAACAAGGTTCACGTACGACTATTTGGATTTCACTCAGATAAAAAAAAATCCAAGGGCGTAGCTGGCTTTTACAGCTCCCGCTACACAATGTGTACCCAATAATAACGCATATGGGTTCCTTTTGACGCATCACAAACATTGAGGATCCGCGTAGCACTTTTTTTTTTTTTTCAATTCTGAGTTGCTTGCACGCAGCCCAACAGCGGAGAGCAGATCTCAGGAGAAGCCCGCTTCTCTGACAGCGTTTTGTATTCACTCTACATGTACATGCGTACATATATCAGGAGATAAGAGGAAACAAAGGCGAGCAAAAAGCCAACAAGAAAGGGTGGGAAGGGGAGGGAAAGGTGGAATGAAGTTCCCGGATCGCAGACGACAGGTCTGTTTTGCATCACGTTTTATTGTTTTTCGGTACCATACGTTTCGATTCCCAGTCTATTTATCCTTCCTTTCTTTTGTCCCGTCTGACATGCCAAGCGACAGACAAGCATGCTCACACCGGTACCTGCACCACGATGATGAGACTAGCGCAAGTATCATGTTATGCGGGAACTTTATAATTATTATTATTATTGGGATTATTTTCGTATACGTCTGAGATAAGTACGTAGGACGGGGCGTCTGCTGTCAATACGCAGACCAGTTGACAAAAGAAACTCCACTCGCCTTGCTCTCTCTTTGAATAATAAAACGTCTCTGTTTAGAGCACAACCTTATGAATTGTACACCCTCACGTGTTGCATGTCATGACTCACAAAGAAAACCTTGACTACGCCCAGGTAGACCAAGGCAAGCTCTGCTTCCCATCTCCTGCCATAATAATTCGCTGGTATTGAACTTTGCCTGATGAATCGCGTGACAAATCCAATGGATCCACCTGAGCATCCTACCACACGCCACCAGCGCACATCATAACACACAATACACGCACATACGCCCCTATCTCCCTCAGTCCACCCCCCCCCCCACCCATCTGCCCACAATCACGTCGTCTCTGCGCAGAAACCTGCCAACCCCCGCGGTTCCCGTGAGGATACCCCGCACCACCCGGACAGGCCTGCTGTTCGTCTGACAGGCTTGATCTCTTTCACTTGATGGGAACCTAATTTGTTGTCAGTGATGGCTATATATCAGCCGAACAGACAAGCATACCACCCACCGGAAGAGAGTGCCAACGCAAAAAAAAAGAAGCCGAAGGCAGTTGAAATCAAAAAAGAAAGCACCTCATAGCATAACGACCGCCCTTTTTTTTTCCTACTTCTTGACTCGCACATACACACATACACACATACTTGAGTCTATCTTTCTGAAAGCAGACGGCCCCTCTTTCAAACATCCTCCTAATATCTTGCGCCCATTAAAAAAACAAAACACGTTCCTCCCCGCGAAGAATAGTCTATTTTCCTTTGCACAATGGTGACAGAGCATTTGCACGAGCCCGCTGTCACCCATACAACAGCAACAGCAGCAGCAGCAGCAGCAGCATCCAAGGGTGTCAAACTGGGGACCAAGGCTGTTCATGTCGGGAACCCAGAGTCGCTGCCGTCCTGTGCGGCGGATTGGCAGGGTCCGATTCGGACGGATGGTCGCTGGTTTAAAGATGAGGCAGGACGGCACCTGTTACTGCGAGGTGTGAACCTGTGTGGCTCGAGCAAACTGCCGACACGCCCATATCCCGGCTCGACACATCTCTACGACGAGCAGCTGTTTTGGGATCATCGCGGTGTCAGTTTTGTGGATCGGCCATTTCCTTTGGCACAAGCGCGTGAACATTTGGCGCGACTCCGCGCGTGGGGTTTGACACTCGTGCGACTCTTGATCCCTTGGGAGAGTATCGAGCACGCCGGCCCAGGCGAATACGACGAGGAATACATTGACTATCTCCGCGAGCTTATAGCACTTATGCCCGACTATGGCATCAAGTGCTTCATTGATCCGCATCAAGACACGGTAACTTGTTCGTTTTCATTATCAAGGGGTCCATTATCGACTGATCTTTTTTTTTTTTCCTCCTTCTTGCCACTCTTAGTGGTCCCGCTTTTCAGGCGGATCAGGTGCCCCCGGATGGACCTTTGAGGTGGCAGGGATGAACATAAGACACTTTAAGGAGACCGGTGCGGCTTACGTGCACAATACCAATGCTGTGCCCGGCGACCCACTGCCCATGGTGTGGCCGACAAACTACTCGAAGCTTGCCAGCTGCACCATGTTCACCCTGTTCTTCGGTGGCGATACCTTTGCTCCGAAGGCTACCTACCAGGGCACACCCATACAGCAGTTCCTGTCCCAGTGCTTTATCGATGCCTTTGCCCATCTCGCCCATCGTCTTAGCGACCTGGACGCCGTCCTCGGCTTCGAGGTCATGAACGAGCCTCATCCGGGTTACATTGGCATGAAAACCCTCAAGGAGTTTGACCCCATCGTGAACCTCATCTTTGGTGATGCTCCCACCCCTCTCCAGAGCTTTGCGCTTGGCGACGGCATCCCGCAGAAGGTGGGCGTCTACGTCAAGTCATGGCCCTTCCCTACCAAAAAGTCACACAGCCGCATCATCAATGCATCCAAGACCTCGGCGTGGCTACCTGACCACAGCTGCATCTGGCGCCAACACGGTGTCTGGGGCCTGGATGGCAAGGGGAAGCCCGTGCTGCTCGACCCGGCTTATTTTGCCAAGCACCCCACCACGGGCGAACCTATCGACTTCTACAGAGACTTCTATGTCCCCTTCGTGAATCGGTATGCCAAGGCCATTCAGCGTGTGAAACCCGAATGGTATTGCTTCGTCGAGCCGCTGGCCAACGAGGTAACACGGCAGCATCTAATTTTATTTTACTCTCTTCTAATGATCGGCATATGCTGTGTGCGCGTATATTGTGCATTGCATACGCCCCATAGAGTTCCCCCGTGTTTACGGAGAAAGATCACCACGATAACATGGTCTATGCACCGCACTGGTACGACCTCAACTGCGTGTTCTACAAGAAATTCGATGGCCGGATCACTCACGACGTGCAGTCATTGCAAAAGGTTCCTATACATTCTTGAGATTATTCCATCTCATCTCAAATTCTTCGCGTTAGGGAGGCAATGTGATTAGTGCAACCTACTTTGGCCGCAAGGGCGCCAAGAGCAACTACCGGGGCCAGATTAAAAACATCAAGGCGAGCGGGCTCAAGAATATGGGTGAAAAGCCCTGCTTGCTGGGTGAAGTCGGTATTCCCATGGATATCAACGAGCGAGCCGCTTTCCATACTGGCGACTACAAGAACCATGTTCATTTCCTGGATGCTGTGATTCATGCCCTGGAGGTGAATCTTGTCAATTTTACGTGCGTATCCACAAAATCCCTCCCCCCTGTGCAACTTTAATTCCTATTGTTTTGTGATGCTAAACATGAACATCTCATTTATGCATTAGTTTGTGGAATTACGACGTCTGCAACGATAACGAGTACGGCGACCACTGGAACGGGGAAAACTTCAGCATCTATTCCACCACGTCGACCGCGACGACCGCCGTGAACCCACTCGAATCGCTCACCACGCTGCAGGAGGACGAGGATGCGTGGGGCCGTTTCCACAATGGCGGACGGGTCCTGGAGGCTGCTGTGGTATGTTTGAAATTTTGGATGGTATGTGCTTAACCTGAAACACGGACTCCCTTGTAGCGGCCCTATGCGTCCAAGGTGGCAGGCATTCCCGAACGCTCCGAGTTCTTGCTCGACTCGCTCGAGTATCGTCTCGTATTCCAGCCCAGGGCAGACGCGACTACCGATCTCGCCACCACCACCGAGATCTATGTCCCTCATTACCATTATAACCAAGCAAATGACCTCGATATCAGGGTGTCTCATGGCGAATACACCTATTCGCCCGAGACCCAGACACTTTACCACCGTTACAAGGCAGATGCACCGCTGCCCACCCATATTTCCATTTCGTTCAAGCTCCCGCTTTTCAAAAAGCAGCAGCAGCAACAGCAGCTAGATAAATGCATTCTCATGTAGACCACCCATCCACTAACACACACACACACACACACACACACATACGCGCGCGCGCACTCGCACTTACGTTCATGTTTCTCTTTCTCTCCCCCCTGCAACCTTGCTTTGTCGTCTTTTCTGATTTTCATGACTTCAACATGACTCGTTCCCACTTTTCTTTCTTGTTCAGTCTTATTTGAATGTGACATTGAGCTGCAAGCTGACAGGTAACGACGCATCAGTGACAGTGATGGTCTCGCCTGACTCGATTAGTTCGGACAAGGGCTTCTCCAGGTTGGGGCGGGTGGCGGCCTCGAGTGGCGGAGGCGCCTGCATATAGAGCGACGCCGACGCGGTGCGTAGACTCGGTTTCTTCAATTGGCTGTACATGTGTGTGAGTAACGAGAAAGGAAGATGAAGACAACATGACTTGACTTACATATCCGGCTTCTCAGCCAGCCATTCCAAGAGCTCCTCGAGCTTCATGGTGGGCGCGAGCGTGGCGTTTTGGGCAAGGTTGCCGCACACGGGACAGTCGGGTTTCTGCTGATGTTGGAAAGTGTAGGTATAAATGCCATCGTTGCCGGTATACATCATGTAGTTGTCTAAATAGGCAGCGGCCCCCGTGGCGAGTTTGAAAGCTTCATTGCAGCAGGAGGCTGTAAGGGAGAGTCGGGTGTTATGAATGCGCTTCGGTCTGCCATGTCATGCAATAAATAAAGATAAATAACGGTACCTGCAATGATGGCATTGGTGGACGCAATAGCAGGGATGATGTTTTTGACAACACCCTGCGTCAAGGAATAGGTGACGCCTGTAATATTAAAGCTCTGGGCGCGAGCGAGCGCCGTTTCGTACAACCAAGTGATATCGTCCGGGTTATCAGTGTCGTACTTTAGGTCCTCTGGAAACCGTCCATGCGTCAGTTCTTCATCCAGTCGTAGGAGAATGTACTTACTGCCTTTGACGCGCGGCCATTCCAACACCGAGGCCCACTCGATGCAGTGCTCGGGCAACCGCGGGGTATTGGCGATCGTGCAGATCGGAAAGGTAGTGGGCTTGTTGAACATGTCGAGCGAGCATTCGTAGCAGGAGCTCATGGTGGGCAAAATGACACGCGACTGACCCTTGAAGCCTAGTCTAAGTATTAGAATCATACATCCATGCAAGGAGATGGGGTGATCTATCTCCGTATGCAAAAGTACCTTCGGTGCCACCGTCAATCATGGGCTTGAGCGACTGCGGGTTGTCGTCGACGAGTTCAATCAGTTTGGCGTTGATCCAGCGACGCGCCTCGATGGAATCCAGACCACAGATCACCATGGTGAACTGGCTGTAGTAGTCATCGTCTTTATCCTGAATCTTACCATAATAGGGAACGACCTCCACGCCCGGCACGCGGTCCATGACAAACTGGGCAGCCACGGTGGCCTTGGGCTGGCCGACGTCCTTGGGACGGAACAAAAACTGGCGGTTGAGGTTGCTGATATCAATGGTATCCATGTCGATCACGTGGATCTTTTTAAAGCCGGTCAGCGCAAGGTTCTTGAGAATCTCGCAGCCGAGGCCACCCGCGCCAATGACGAGAATGGTGCATTGCTCCAGTGCTGCTTGAATCTACAAGGCCCGGTTCAGGACAGCAGAAAGGCACTGCAAGCTGGTATTACCTCCGGGCTATCCAAAGCCATAATGACGCCCTCTTCGGATTGGTCCATGGATTCGTCTTCTTGGGCAGGGTCGGGTGAAACGGTCATGGCGTCTTCCACAGGTTCGGCTGACGTGTCTTTTTTAATACCCAGTATGACAAAGCATAACGCGATAGTCTCTTCTGTATTTATTACCTTGCATAGGAGAGTCGTTGATTCTTTTTCGCTTTGGTTCTGGTGTCGGTGATCCTTGTCTTCTTTTGTTAAGGGAATCTCCCTCAGAACTCATTGCACGCACGCCAAAAGAGTAACTCAAGAAGACGAAAGAGTAAACGACGTCAACGACATCCGACGCGCATGGACACACACACCAAAATTGGACATTTTCTTCCCTTTTTTTTTTTTTTGTTTGATAAATATGCCATTTTTCTTTTTTTTTTTTTTTTTTTGCGCAATGTATACATACACGCCTTGGGCTCTTTTATTTGTTGCAAAAGGCAGATGGATAGATAAGAGAGAAAAAGAGAAAAAGAGAAGAAGAAATGAGAGATGTAAGAACAATGAACTAGAACAAAAGGTGAGAAGGTTTGTTGTTGTGTTGAGTGTGCAGGAGGTTAAAAGATGTTTGCGTTGCTTATTTGGTGCGAATGTACTCGCCAACGACGACAGCGTGGTCTCTCTCGTAGGGCTCGAGCGTAAGCTGTTCCCGGGGCTTGACGAGTTCCTCCTGAAGCTTCTTGACCTCACGGGCAAACACGGTCGCAGCCGCAACGGTCGAGTCGATACACGAGGCCTTGATGGAGATGACAATGTGACCGTGGTTCTTGAGGAAGTGGTGTGCATTGTAAGTGATGATACGAGCCTGGTCGGGCTGGGCGACATCAGCAAAGATGACGTCGACCATGGGCACCAGCATGCGGTACTTGTGAGGATGACGGGCATCTTCGATGATGGGAACGACGTTCGTGCGCTTCTTGGCCATGTTGATCAGGTCACGGCCCGAACGGTGCGAGAACTCGACGGCATAGACAGCGCCCTCGGGGCCAACGACGTCGGCAACGTGCGAGACGGACGTACCCGAAGCAGCACCGAGATACAAGACCTTCTTACCAGGAGCAATGTGGACGTGGTCGATACCACCGAGGACGGCAGCAGCGAGCTTGGATCGGAAGGGGTTCCACACACGGTATTCGATTTTGGTGTTCTCAGGGCCATCGATGGAAATGCGCTTCTCACCGTAGACAGACTCGCCAGGCACCAAGTTCTTGGTAACCAGGAGATCCTCCTTGCCACGGGCAATGAAGATACCCTCGTGACGATGGGGCTCGATGATGACCTTGTTGCCACCCTTGGCACCAGCACCACCACCGCGTCCGCCACCGCGGCCACCACGGCCACCGGCACCGCCACGGCCACCACCACGACCGCCGAAACCACCACGGCCACCTAAAAGCATGCGTCCATAGTGAGTACGAGGATGACACTCTTTTCCTATTCATGAGAACATACCACCACGGCCACCGCCACGACCGCCGCGATCGCCACCGAATCCACCACGGCCGCCACCTTTTTTTTTGTCACAAGTTTGGGTTTAGATCATGTTTGCGTCGAAAAGTATTTTGAATGTACCTCGGCCACCGCCACGGCCACCGCGATCACCACCGAAGCCGCCACGGCCACCACGGGGGGCACCACGGCCACCACCACGACCTCCACGATTTTCGAATGCCATTTGTTCTAGTTGTGCGTGAAGGGGAGAAAAAAAAGTAAAACCTTGACACTTGGATTCCGAGCGAGCAAAAATTGTGACAAGCCACCCACACTTGCGAGCATTTTTGCCTTTGCATGTCCTTGAACCAATGATACCCTTTTCCCCAACACCGCTTGCTTGGCTCGTTTATCTGTGTCCTTATAGCTGTTATGACACTGAATCAAAAAAAAAATATTTTTGAGAGTATCTGAGGACTTGACATTGCTAGGCAACAAGGTCAAATGACATCAGCTTGCCAAAGAAGGCAAACTAAAGTAAAGGCCATACGTATACAGGACCGATACAAGTCACTGCTGGGCGAAGCAGCGATGGTACTGTCATCTATGTGTATCCGGTCTGTAGGTTTGGTTTGGTTCAGCTGTTCTTAAATAGTTGGCTCTGTATGCCTTTACTGTTGTACTAAAACGGCTGATATATTAGGGGGTGTAAACTCGCCTGTCAAAAGTACAACATACAAACATGTATGCTGACACCATCTGAAGTGATCATGATGTCCCTCTCAACAAACAGTGCTTTGTAGAATAAGGGTTTGGATCTTGTTTTTCACATGCGACAAGGTTTGACTGTCCGTATCTTCAAGGAGTTTTTCAGTTTTTCTTTCATGTGTGGGGAGGAGGAAAAAGATGCAAATATATAACAAGCGAGCCATAAGATATCTTATGATACATGATTGGGAAGGATCTATACAAATGAGGAAACGGGAAAGAAAAAAGGAATAGCAGGTTAGCACATCAGGCGCCCGGACGCGAATCGCTGTGGCCCACGGCGCCCCACAAAGCCAATGTACTGCAAGTCGATGTTATCTGAAGCATAATCGGCTCGGAGCAGCTTGATCGTGACGTATTTTGCAAACCTAGCGTAAATGGAGAAGGAATGTATAGTGTGAGAGTCCATGATAGAAGGAAAAAAAGCCAACGACATACACATTATCAAGATCAACCACAGCTGGTCCATCACGCGGTAGCGTAAACCATGCGGCGGGCTCATAGTCGTCAGGCGTTCTGTTCATGTGTTGATTGATTTCGACAAATTGCTCGTATTGTACTTTTGTCCAGTCGTCGTATTTTTTAAGAACTGTCCATTGTTTTCCAATGAGAAAGAGAGTATTATCCTTGTTCTTCCATACTCACAGCTGATGTTCAGAGGTCGTTTGGACACGAAAATCATGCCTTCTTTGCAAGGTGCTGTAAATCTAAATTCCCCCCCAAAGTTGCGCATGTTGAATAAGAATGACGAAAATAAGATTTAAAAGGTGATTGATGATGAGCTTCTTACCCATATTGAGGTGCTTTGATGACGACTTTGGATAAAGTGCAGCACACGTCAGATTGGAGTCCTGTGAGTGACCACCCGCTGTATTTCAGCAAGACATTGACTGCTCCTTCGCGTCCAGAGCTATTCCATACTTTAAGACATTGTCCATAGCGGGAGGGGGGAGGGGCGGCTTTGATTCGTGTTGCTTCGTATTTCATAAACTTACCAGTAAACCGATAAGTCGTTTCGTAGGATATTCTGTATACCATAGCGGGGACCGTTTCTGGAGAGGAAAGATGAGATCTGATGGCCCAGGATGTATCATAGGCCGTGCGCATATGAAAAGAGAAGATATATGGCATATGATGATGCTACGCTTACCCATAACGTCCGCCATCTTCTGAGCAGATTCTGTAATCGAGCAAGGAGAGACCAGGCGACGCGACTTCGGGCTCGAGATTGACGCTATCTCCACATACGCTGGCAATATCTACTGCTTTTTCTGGGATGCAGTAAGAGGGAGGCTGGGAAGGCGGAGGCGGCGGAGGGTGCATGATAGGACGATCGGGATCGAAATGCTGCTGCTGGGATTGTGGCCGTTCCTGCTGCTGTTGCTGCTGTTGCTGTTGTGGTTGCTGCTGCTGCGGAGGGTCGAGCCACGGATATTGATGTGAAGAAGAGCGTCTAACCTCTTCAAACAGCGAAGGAGGGTCGTCTGAGAGTTGCTGCTGCGGACGAGCCAAAGGACGTCTGAGACGGGGAATACGATTCGGATGGCGTAATGCCCGTTCTCGAATCGCCTCGGAAACGGTTGTCAGGCTTGAGTCCGAGAGATGCCAGAGCTCGGAAGGAGGCATTGGCAGCGGGGATCGCGGAGAGGATTCAGTGTGAAAAGTGTCGGTGGGGTTCAGCAGATCCTGCTGCGAAGGGTCCGAAGAACGAGGAATCTCGGTGGGATGGATTCGGTCAAACGCAGCAGGTGGAAATACCGGCGAGACAGGCGGGACAGGCATGACACGGGCGTATAGTATGGAAGTAACAGAGAAGAAGTAAGAGAAGGGAAAAAAGAAGAGGGAGAGAGGCTGGCTGAGAGAAAGAAGAAAGGCTTGACAAGGGCCTTCTCTAATTCATGCAGCCACTCTTTCTCTCCCCCTTCACCGTGTTTGTTCCAAAAATGATACCAAACATACCTTATTCTTACTCGTACCACGTTTTTTGTCCTTTCTTCTATATTACCCGTATACACTATAGATATATATATATACATATGATACATACTAGACAAATCACTTCTGTATATTTCATTCATGGTTATTCGGGAATATCACATACGCAGGTTTTCATTACTATTTTTCCTACAGATTAGCGTGAATGGGAAGCAAGAGAAGGCGTGCGGCCCCCCTTCCTCCCCCGAAAAGTCATGTTTGTTTCTTTCTTGAGACGCCCAAAAGTCCACATGCATGTCTTCTCGGTTAGACACTTTGTGATGGTCAAGCCAATCATGAACTCTCTTGGCATGCAGTCACTGTCCTTTGATAAGCAATCGGTCCTAGTCCTTCTTTCAAACAACGTATACATTTATACTTCCTAACTGGCCTATACATGAGCGGCCGGAGTCGGGGCCGCCGGATACGCGCTCACTATGCCTTGGTCATTATTTCATCTTTGACTTCTGCCGGATGCATCCTTCTGAATTCACAACTCAAAATAGCAACGCGAAAATCTTCGTGATAGGCGGCGGGCAAGTTTTGCGCAGGATTATCTCTTTTTTTTTTGGGGGGGTGGTTAATTACAACGGCTTCCGACTGATCCCTTTTGTTAGTTGACACAAATGGATGGAAGGAAGGGAAAAGGGGGGAAACAAACGGAAAGGGGAAGCAAAGAAGAGGAAAAGGAGCGGAACTGAGATTCACGTTTAGGTTTCATATCCAATGTGCCATACATAAAACTGGTCCACTTACGTGCATAGAAACAAGCGGGCAAAAAAAGACCTCTGATGGGAAGGTGGGAGTGGAATGAAGAGAAGTGGACGCAAACAGAGATGTAGATAGGAGGAGAGGGGCGTCCGAAAACAGCAGGCAAGGTATACACGAGCAAAGTATACATTGGCTTTAATGATGGTAAGAGGGTACGCTCTTGACGCGACAACTTACTGTCAGCATACCAGTACGATGCATTATATCCAAGGGGCGGTAAATCGGTGGCAAGGGGACTTGAGGAAAGCATGCAGTTTTTATACGGTCCAGCTTATCTCCAATGATGGTCCTCTAAGCAGGAAACAGCGTGTCAAACAACCTTCATGCGATTACATGGATATATTGTATCCTTGAGAAAAAAAATGCAAATACAGTATTCGCTTTTTTATAAGGATTGACATCAATATTTTGAGACTCATTGGCTTCTTGCGGCTATCACGGAATCCACATTTACCTATGAGAAAATGAGAGCAAAAATAAAAAAGATTCTGGCTGATATCAGATACTAGACGTCAACGACCTAATTTGCCTTTCTCCAATCTTATAAACGACACTAGAGAAAGCAAACAAAAGAATAAAGAGCCCTGCTCATGCGGTGAAAAAGAAGTTGTTTGAGCAAAATGCTGGTATGCTCACTCCCGGATGAACGGATAGAAGTAGTTATACTACAAACTGGCTATGTCGAACAGTAATACCGATTCAAGCTCCTTCCTGGTGTGAATGAACCCTTTCGCCCTCGGCTAGGGGTCATCACAATACAATTTCGACTTTGTTGTCAGATCGCTATAGCCAGATTCTCACCGGTTGATGAAGGTATAATACCATGTCCCTTCCATTCCTCACGTATCTCGCGCCTGGGATGCTATCACAGTAGCTTCTCATTTTTGAACGATTCTTTCTCTCTTCTTTTTGATCGAATGCAGAGGCGTTATAGTGCTAGACACTGCACAAGTTGTTCTTAGATTACAGCTTTATGGTGCAAATAGCTGCCAAATCTATTAGACCTATAGGCGGCGGCGTCCCTGCCGCCGCAGATCATGCGATGCCAGCCTTGAGGGACTAGGAGTAAGATAGTATTTCCCATTCTTTCTTCATCTTCCCATTTCCAATTCAAGCCATATCCATATCTCGCTGGCCCTATCCAGCGTGTCATTGAAGTACTCCAGGTGAACACGATGCGCTGAAGGAGCATTCATTGCTTGTTTAGGGCTGCCATTGGCATCCAGAAACTTGGCGTAGGTTCGATTCCATGATTTTCTGTAGCTCTTGTTACGATGGATGCAAATCCGCTTCCCCCCTCCCCCCCCAAAAAAAAAAGGATATGATCAGTGAAACGACCCGTGCCTCTTGTTTAAAAAGAATCATACTAATGTTTCAGTACTACTTTTAACCGTCTTTCCATATGATTGGTTGTTTAACGCCACCTGTTAGTATTAAGCTATCTAGACATCATATACTTCATACAAATAATCCTGTTGAATATGCTTATAGGATATAGGATACTACATCTAACAACGATCATGTCGCCATACAGATGCAAGCAAATGAATTTTCTTCAGTAACTGAAACCATATGCATGTGCAAACCTGCATGCATTTGCATTTCTCGGAGATGCTGCTGTGATGAGACAGACAGATATGTTCGCATTTTGCAGATTTTGGCGGATCATGTTCTGTTGAGACAAGGTCTTGCCAGCAATGTAATGCCCCGAGAACCATCGCGTCTTTTTACTGGTGCGTGGATTATAGTGTATACATTGCATCGGATTCATGCTCGTTAAAAGGTAATAATAGTTGTGTTAGACTTTGTATTGCATCACGACGCGATTGCTTGCCATTTGTGGTTCGGCTCTATGTCTTCGCCCGATGAGTGAGGTGCTGCGCGTATTAGGGATACAGGTTCTTTGGAAGTATATATTGTAGTATCTGTACTCATGGATACACCTACAGTAGAGTAGCACATGTCCTTTGCAAAGTGAATATCTGAGTGACCCTGTCTATGTATGCGCAGAGAGGTATGCAGCTCACCGACATCAATTGCCAATTTACTTTTTGTAAGACATGCTCTCTTCGGTAGCTTGCTAGAAACCACCCTCCACTTCGAACTGGTTAAACACCTTTCTTTCAACTTTTCGTCTATCCTGTTAAGCTGCGTGAAGGGTACATGCAAAGCTCTGTGATGTAAAGGCATCATGCGGAAAATGTATGTGACAGTTTATATTACAAAATGAGACCGGTGATACGAAAGTCAAACTTAATGGGTCTGCACAGGCTGTTATCTGGGTTTCCCTTAGAGCATACCCGAGACGCCGAAGAAAAGGAAGACCGATATGCAAATAAAAAGCTAGAATGTGAACATATATACTGAGGTGAGAAGAGAAGAGCATGCTTTTAAAAAGAATGGAGATTTACCATGGATTTAAGTGTCAAGGGCTCAATAAACGCATTGATGATTTCTCCATAGACGCCAACGACGATCTTGGTTTGCTGCCCTGTCACACTGCGTTGCAGACACGTATGAAGAACGATACTGTGAGTTAAGAATGACGCGTCGTCCTTTCTGGGTATGTGCGAAATAAGGTTCGGTAGGCATATCTTTTTGTTATGAAAAAGGATATTGTTCCAATTGGGTGCAGTAAGTTTGCACAAGCGGTGAAAGCTGGTCTTTACTGTGGCACTGGTATTCATTGAATTTGTCGGCGCATTGCATGATTTCTCGCTCGAGGTCTGATTAAAAAGGAGGGCAAGAACGTGAGTGCATACACTTCTGCCTTTTGTGGTCTATCCTGACCTAGATTATGCTCCTGCATCTTGAGCTTGATCTCGAGGGATGCTGCCTGGAAGCAGCTATAAACAAAGAGAAGCAAGCCAATCCAAACGACACCGTAAATGACAATGCGCGCGTAACTGTTGCAGCCGTCAGCACTTGATCTCACTGTATTTACTGGAAGCCTACCTCGAAACGATGAGGGGCATCTCGGGCGAAATGCGCCATGTACGGCGTGGTTCGACAGGGTGGTCTATCCGCCGTCTTTTACGCTGACTCATTCAAGAGGAACGCTGTGGGCAAAGAAAGAAAGAGAAGAGGCAGGAAAAGAAGTAGAAAAAACAGACCAATGATGTAGATATTTAAATTCATGATGATAAAACTATGTACTTGTATAACGATTTACTCTTCTGCTGCCGCCACGTTGGCCTGACCAGGCTCAGTAAGCAGCAAATCCATATCAATGCGACCTGTGCGGGGATCCGTAGCATAGTCCTTGATGGCAGAGCGGAGCAGACGAGACGCTTCTTGCACGTCGCCGACTTCGACCGTCGAGGACAGACGCATACGCGCATGGGCTTCAGACATACGGATCATCGACTCGAGCTGTCGCGTGGTGGCTGTCACGCGGCGCTCGCTGCCTGTGTTGTGTTGTCCTTGCCTCCGGAGCTCTACATACGCCTCTACAAGCGCCTCGCTTGCTTCTTCTGACAGCACAGGCTGGATCTTCTCTTTGGCATAGTTGATGTATCGGGTGAGCTGGTCGACGGTCTATGACAGTGATAACCCATGTGAGCTTTCCAAGCAAAAGTTTATATCATCTGATTCATGGCATACCAGAACATCGACACCGGCTGTGTCAAGCTGGTCATCCATGTACAAGGACACCAAATGTTGTGCAAGTCGGCGGTCGGCATCCGCATCGACATTGTCTAGAATGAGGTAAAGCAGATCGAATCTAGGGTATCGAAATAAGTCTTGCTGATCGCTTGGCACTACCGCTTGTGATTTACCTCGACAGCAAAGGGGGAGGAAGGTTGAGATTTGCAGGAACGGAGAGTTTCTTGTCCCACCGAGAGCCGATAGGGTTAGCGGACGCACAAATGGATGTACGCGCGTTCAGGGTTGTAATGATACCAGCCTTGGCGACCGAGATCGTCTGCTGTTCCATGACTTCGTGAAGCACGGATCGTGTGTGGTCGCTCATCTTGTCAAACTCGTCGATACAGCAGATACCACCGTCACTCAGCACAAGTGCACCACTACACGTTCTCGTCAGTAAACATACAACCAGAAACCTTCAATAATACCTTTCCAGGACGAGTTGTCGTGTATCAGGATCGCGTGTAATGTATGCCGTCAGACCCACCGCTGAGGAGCCCTTGCCGGAAGTGTAGACACCGCGCGGCGAGATTTTGTGAACGTATTGCAGGAGCTGTGATTTACTGGTACCCGGGTCACCGACCAGGAGAACATTAATCTCACCACGGAACTTGAGCGAGCCCGAGTTGGGGAATGACTTGTGTGCGCCGCCAAACAGCTGAAGGAGAATGCCCTTCTTGACGTCATCGAGCTCGTAAATACTGGGAGCCAGCGACCGGGAAAGCTTCTCAAAGAGGTTGGGCAACTGCGCAATTTCCTGAACCTCCTGCTCGACGTTCGTGTCGGTCGTGACGATCTCATCGCCTTCCTCGTAACTACCCAAAACAAAGGATGAATATGGCAAATCCAAACGTCCGTTCACGACTTACTCCTCAGGTCCGAACTCATTGCGCAGGTTCTTGTCGACCTGCATGCGCTTTGTATGGGTACGCTTGATATGGACGACATCAATGTAAGTTCGGAATAGGGATCGCACGACGCGTTGACGAGGGTTCACGCGGACGGGAACACCACGGAAAATACCGGTCACCTCCAGACTATCAACACACGTTAGCCAGCGCCGCACACCGTGTCCGAGCTTATCCTTACCGATCACCGGGTTTGCAGACATCGACCATCTCTTCATAGTGGCACAGAGTGACCGTTTGAGGGGTCTGACCATCAGGCACCACATCTAAACGCATGTTGAGCGATACAGCCGATAGAAGGGGCAACTCTACTTACCAGGGGTTTCCTGCAGACGGGAGACCTGCTTGTCGGCAAAGAGACAGCGGTTGTGGATGAGCTGCATTGTGTTTTCAGCGGAGCATTCCTGACGAGGGCATCGGGTTGGTTCTGTGATGCGACCACGGTCGATACGGGCCGTCACAGTTTGCTCACAATAAAGACACTGGAAGAACGCTGAAGATAGAGCACATGAGCCAAAAGTCATCACGGATTATGACTGCATTCTTACCTTCTTTCATGTCGGGAATGATGCTGGAGGAACGGATCAAGAGACCTTTGATGGTCACCAGCTGGTCCACATCTGCAATACGCGTTCAAATGTTATTAGTGTCAACAGAATAGGAATCCATATCAATGTCAGACTTACTCTGCGGGTCAAGCTCACGCATGTTCACAGACGATTCGAGGTTGAAAGGACGCGTCTTGAGACGAGCGCTTTGCTCAGAGACGTCATCAAACAGCTCAAGATAGAGACTGCTGATGCAGTGGTCCATCAGAGGAATCACTTCCTGAGGGTACTTGACGACCTGGTCATAAAGAACACGCGTGGTGGGGAAAGCGAGCAAGTTGCGGCAGTCGAGGTTGACGGTTTGAGACTGAGACGCGTGAATCTAAGGAAAAGGAAAGCGAGCATGAGCCGTGGGGAGGTTTTCCTCTGTCAGAAACACGACAACATACACGACTGAGCAGCTGAGGATAAAAGGGTCTGTTGTCCTCTTCGGCGATGGGTTCATTATGGATGCGCTTGCGATCGGCGAGGCAAAAGTGGCGCAAGAAGTCACTAAAGAGCTTCATGGCATCGTGGAGATTGACGGTGGTACCCCAGATAACGCGCATCGACGAGGCAGGGTCGGTGTCCTGTGTGTCGACCGGAGCAGGGCCGCCGCCGGGGGTGACGCCCGCAGCAGGCGATGAGAGATGGCCGATGCGACCGGGCGTCTGGAACAAAGGCGTGCGCACAAAGGTCGTGCCCGTGCGAGGCGTCGCGGCCGAAGGTGAATCGTAGCCACGCTGCGTGGCATTGCGACCAGGCGTAGACGGGTAGGCGAAGGGAGAGCCTTCTCCGTCTCCGAGCATCGACGTGGCAAGTTCGGAACGCGGGAATCGACGACGGGAAGGCGAGCCGGGCGTCTGCGCCTGCGAGTACATTGCTCCCGGCGACGAGGGCTCAAAGATAGACGAGAGCTCTTGACGACGAGGAACGTAGTGTGTGGGCGTGTCGGGCGCTTGCTCAGCAGGCGTCGAAGGGGGCTGATTGTTACTGCTCATAATTCAAGCGAAATCAAGAGACAAAGAGTCAAGGCACCGGAATCGTGTTCCTGTCTATAATAATTTTTGTGGCTGCTCGTAGTGACTGTACGTTTTACCAAATTTATTGTCTCTCGATTTCGCATGTCTCACATCACCCCGCTTGTACCTCTTGGGTGTTCAACTTGTATAGATTATATTGCAAAGTAATATACAGAAATGCATGATACACAGTCATATGCTTGCTGGTTATATAAACTGTACAGTGGGATATTTTTCGTCTTTCACAGCCGGCACCGCCATTGTACCAAATTCTGCAAAAGCGCACCTAGCGCGTGGACGGATGGCAACGTAGTGCTTGACCGGACGATGCTTTTCCGAGTCTCCTCCGGCATTGACATGAATTGCTCAACAAGGTCGCCGTCGATGAAGCCCTGAGATAAATCCTTCGTTTCTTGCCTGTCCGGGTATCGCCAGTCCATATGCGAAGGGTACGCAAGGTGTGGGGGAGCATCCATGAGTCTCTCTTGGAGCTCCTTCAAGACGGCGTACTGCTCCTTGGAGATAGGAATAATCACACCAATCGCGCCCCGGGCTGTGCAGTAGTAGCTCAAGTTCGACACGTCTGGCAATGCCTTGATGTCGCCGCTGTTCGAGAAATTCACCGTGACGTTTTCGATTGACCCTTTTTTGAAAACATTGACCAGGTCGCCGAGGTGATACCGTCCAAGCGTTTTAACTTCGTCTCCCGCGGCCATAAGCTGTTTTATATGCAGGAATCTATTCTGATCGGCCGTGAGGAGGAGCTGGTCATCCATGATCCGAAGAGCCGTCGTCCAGCGAGCGTGCGGATCCTTTGCGATACGCTTGAGGGACCCGTCCCCTGCGCCGGCTTGCAAAAGCTGTACGGATTGCATAATGTCGCCGACGACAACAGTGTCGCCTTGGGTATCGAGACAGATGGCTTCCACGTCAGAAAAGCTTTTGCATTTGACTTGCAGCCGCTCGCCTTGCTTGTCCTTGGGACTGACATTTTCCAATAAAAAGACCTGTGTGTCCTGTTAGACCTATCTGCCTGACCTCTACTTCATACTATACTTACTGCAGCACCAGAGCTAAACACCACTGTGTCGAGATATGGTTTTATATCCCACACGGGCATAGGCAGTTCCACAGCATCGATGAGCCGGTAAGTGCCATGGGACAAGACCTCGTACATGAGGAAACGGCCTCCGGGCGTTTCGGGGGCGTCCTTTTCATAAAAGGTTGTACCCACACATGCAACGTCCATGTCCTGCTTCTTCCAGTGCAAGACGACGATACTACAGGGCACCTCGCTTGGAAGGAGTTCATGGGTTTCACGATCTGTCAGAGCGCATGAGCATCACTACTGAATTGACCGTTTGTAACTTACGGTAAAATGTCGTGGCATCCTGTACAACCAAACGGCTTATATATGTCTCGACACCGTTACCATAGTTCCGTGTCATCTTGGAGGCTCCAATGATAAGTGTGCCTGACTTGGCATGGTGTGCCACCTTTTTCGGGACATATCCATCGAGCAGATATCTCGAGACTTGGGGTTTCACCATGGGATCGAGTAGCCCGAATAACAGACCGTCTGCAGTGCTGCATACGAGCGTACTGTCTCCAGGACAGTCAGACGCTGTTAGGGCATGTATATCCTGAGATATGATACAGCGTAAGTTATGGCAAACGATACCTCTCTCCTTTGAACTTACAGTGAGGTTACAAGTGGTAAATTGTAGCTTTCCAATATCAGAGTCAAAGTCGATAATAGTTGTCTCGTTTGACGCAGCAATAATAACTTTGGACCCGTACAGTGTGAGGGCGTATAGTGTGGCTGAATGAAGACCCAGCGTTACTTGACGCTCAGTGAGAAACTGTTCATTACTGATATCATAATACAGCAGTTTCCCGTTACCTGTATACGAAGTTAGTAAGAAGTAAATAGAAAGGAGAACGAAAAAACACTTGCTCAAGGAGATAAAAGCATATAGCTTATTATAGCCAAAGCTGGTCAAAGACAGTGATCGCGGGATGGTGTCGGAAGGCATGCTCCGTTTCGAAACCATGCCAAGGTCAGGTAGGGAGTGCAGTTGCACGGTGCTCTCTGGAAACGAAAGGCCAATGAGGGCAAAAGGCGACATGCCGTGTGTTGCATCTGCAAGGACCAGAGACACGATGGGTATATCGAACCGTGTAGCACTAAGCGCCCGTAATGAGACCCTGTAATTTATAGTAGATCGAGCTGCGTCACGTACCGAATGTATTTGATATGGTTCTCCTGGATGACAAAGTAGAGAAGTTCGTGCTCTGCGTGGCACAGCAGTATCTGATTCCCGACGATATGCGCCAGACGGATTCTTTCTTCTGCCTTCCAAACTGGTGCATCTCCCAGTATGATTTGTGTGGGCGTTACTTGCGCGAACCATTTGCCAATAATCGCTGCAGCGATGGTCTCTTCTTGAAGTTGGAAACCGGCCAGACTCTCCAGGTTCGTCAGTTCGCCTTTGGAATTTTTGCCGAGCAGGAGCGTTCTGTCGGACATGGATATGACGAGAATAGGGTTCTGGCTATTGAGCCCAAATACGCGTTTTGCTGCGAGGTTCGGAATATGAGCGCTTTTGAGGAAATCATGTCCATTGGAGACCACTTGCAGTGCTCCGTTGTGACGATGACCGGTACAGCACACCATGATGCTCTGCAGCCAAAGGTGAGTGCTCCATTGAGCGTATTGTTTGTAAACTTACTTGGCCATTGTCGCCACGGTTGTATGTGCAAAAATCTGTCACGGGGCTGAGACTGGGCAGAGTATCGCAGATGCGCACTCGATCTCGGGTTATTTCGTACAGATTCAACTTGATCAAGTGGGAATCGCCATGGATGGAACCTTGGAAGAGGAGTCCGTCTCCCAGATAGGCCAGCGTGGAAGCCGCTGTTGTCTGATATCGATCCATTATCGATCAGTGATTAGAACTTGTGCATCTATTTAGCCCGATGCCTACCTTTCCGATCGTTTCAAAGACGACATCTGTAGCATGCACGTTCCCAGGTATCTTTTTGAGGCCGACATAGCAGAGATCACCCGAGTCAGTGCCGACAAGACAATTGCCATTTTGAGGATCGAGCAAAATGATGATTGTTATGCCAACATTCTGAATACTGTTACGCACGCGACCGCCTGAAATGAATCGACCGCTCCCGTATGGTAAATAGTTGATGATCTTGTTCCCGATCGCCAGAATACCCCGGAATGGAGCAGGGAAAGGAAGTAAGCGGCGCATTTCTTTGTCTACTTCGATGTTCTGCTTGGGCTCTAGCTTGCGTCCTGATCCTTGGACTTGATACTGTTGGATGAAGCAGCGTGCGCGTTCATTCGTGTACAGTATCGCGAAGGTAGCCGAGTCCAGGCCAAGGTCGACAATAGAGTGTATCACAGTATGATTGACGCTGTGGCCTTCAAAATAAGAGAGATGTGTGGATCGTTGTTTCTTCACGGACGCACCTTGCATAGCGAGGGTCGATCAGATTGTCTTCCGTTTGCGGGAGGGGCACGATCACCAAGGTACCGGTGTACATGCTCACGATAACAGCGACGTCTGTCCTGGATGGGCCTGTTCGCGTCACGAGACTCGACGTTTCTGACTGTCGACAGGTCGAATCGGGAGGAGCTAAGCGGCCTTGAGCATAGATCTTGAGGTCTGTATCGGTGAAATGTAGAAAGCAGCACTGTCCGTCGTCGGTGACGAGAAAGAGCATGTCTTTCCCATCCTTGAAATATTCATGTCAACATGCATAAAATATTACAATAAGGTATCTCGCGTACTTACCGGGTGCGGGACGGTCTCGAGGATGACAATGTTGCCAGAGATCGCGTGTTGTTGTAAGAATACAAGACGTTCGTGTTTGATCGTCCAAAGCTCGATCCAGGACGATTTGCTGTGCCGTAAAGCGCGTTAATGGACGCGATTCAAAGAGGAGAGGTGGCTTGCCTTATAGCAATGTGGGTATAATCGGGATCAAGGAAGTTGCCCTTGACACTGCTGGAAATAGCTGTTGAAGGATAGAGAGTCGTAATGTAGTTGTAAGGGCTCATTTTGATCAAAGTGCGAACAAATCAAAGAGGGAAAAGCGGTGGTTTAGAGGAGTTCTGTCTTGCTTTCATGCCGCTCTCAAAGTGCAATTGGCTTTGAGAGCACACGTGTCTATATGTATGTATCGGTGTATGTGTATGTGTATGTGGGTGTTGTCGAGCGTCGAGCGTCGAGTGTCGTGTATGACGGGCGTATGACAGGAGCTGGACAGGACAGGACGGCGACAACAAGCATCGCACTTTGGGCCAGGTCCGTGCTTTTCTGAGCCAAACTCCGTTCCTTCTTCGTCTCTCTCTGTGGTCTGCAGTATAAACGCGGTTTGGCTCGTCTCGCCTTTTCTTTCTTTTCCTTTACGCTGCCATGTCGCGTCTTGTGTCGACCCATTCCTATTGCTCCTCTGCACCAGACGACAGTTACCGCCAAGTCGATCTCTATGTGCCTGAAAACGCGAGTGCGGACACGCCCCTGATTGTGTTTGTCCATGGTGGCGCATGGCGTTCGGAGGACAAGGCCGACCATGAGCCCTTGGCGAATATGCTCTGCAGTCATGGCTTTACCGTCGCTATGCCCAACTATCGGTAAGCGAAGCGAAGAAGGCTTCCCTCACCTTGTTTATGATTGCTTCCAGCCTAAGCCTGCGCCCCACACCCGACGCTCCTCCAGCCGTGCAGCACCCGAGTCATATAGAGGACATTGCCCAATCGATCGCGTATCTGGCCAGAGAACCACCGAGGACCGGTGTGTATGATCCTTCCAAGATATTCCTGGTTGGCCATTCCGCAGGCGCCCACATTGCCACGATGCTTGTTCTCAGCCCCTCCTTTGACGTACCAGGCGTACGCGGTGTCGTAGGAGCGGACGGCATCTACGATCTACGGCTGCTTCTCAAGGACTACCCGGGGTATGACTTTGTGGCCCAAGCCTTCGGCTCCGATCCTGCTGCGTACGATGCCGCCTCACCCACGCACCAGAAACCCAACAGACCGGTACCGCCCGTGTTGGTCGTGCACAGCTTGCAGGACGAGCTGCTCAATTTGGCACAAGCAGAGGCAATGATCCAGCACCTAGACGCCGTGGGTGCAAGAGCACACCTGGATACTTCCGTTCCAGGGAACCACTATGAAATGATTCACACACAAGAACTTGTTCGCTCCATAACTGAGTTTATCTCGAATTGCTTGAAACAATGAAAGCAAATTACTTTATTAAAACATGTCAGCAAGCGCTGCATGCATGATATCAAATGTCGCCTTTTGCATATCTCTGCAACATTCTACAAATGCGATCCATTTTTTTTTGTCGATCCGCCTCACTCCCCGCTTGACTTGCTCTTGAGTCATATGGATACGTACGTGTATACTATGCACTTCGAACTTGAACTCCAGATACTACGGAAGCGATCCGGCACGGTTATACAGCAACACTTTTCCCGCACCTTGCATGAATAAAATGGACCTGCTTTATAGACCGCATCGCACCACAATCGTGCAGGGGATTCTTTGAGCCTAAAAGGTGCCGCAAATAGAGTCGGGCATGAGACCAGTGGGTGATTTCTTCTTGGCCTCAGCACTCGTAAAAGCGCTGTGTAACCATCTATCATAGACTATAACACCATGCTGCTATACAATCATTATATGCCCCTTACCATAAGCATTGGTATTCGGTATCACCCATATGTATTATTGTTGTCTTATCCCTTGACGCATGTGCTTCTGCATTACTTCTCGCGCCAATGCTGGTAGTGAGACCCTCAAAGCGTGTTCTATACGAAGCATCACGCTAAAGAGCACGGCGGAAGGAAGTTATGGCAAGTTGGGAACTATGTGACATGAAAGGAGACACATCAAAAGTATGGAAATATTTATGTGATCGAAATATATGATGGTGATGGGTCTGGATAAAAACCCATGTGAGAGCATAACAATGGAGCTCATTCGACGATGAAATGTGTTCTTATAAATCCATTTATAACAGCGGCCAGCAGTTTCGGCGACATGATGTATGGCTATTAACGAAGTGAGCATTGTATTGGGAAGCTTCTCTTACAGTAGTCGACAAAGGATGCATGTACAAATTAGGAGCCGCCCAGCGGCTTCCCGGGGACTTGTCCATCCTGTGATTTGCAATGAGTCCTTATTTTGGCAGGAGGTTGGGTAGCACACACTATAGAAATTCGACGTGTAACCGCTTCCGCGTCAAACTTTTTCCATACCCCACCTTTTCTTTTTTCTCGAAATGAAAATGATAATCCTTCTGATTATCATTTCGCCGAGCTTCTTACGTCTTTTCTCGCTTTTTTGTGGTTTGCTCTCGTCGATATGGCAGAGTCTGATCGAAAGTCCGTGGCATCCAGTCGTACGGAGAAGCTGTCTGATTATGACGAAGAAAAGAACGCATGCACGCTACGCAGCCCAGATCAAATATCTGGGCAGGAGATGTCCTCATATCCGGGTCTCGCAGAATGCGCTCCATTCCCTACCCTGGCATCCCTGGACGAAATCACGCATACACTCTCCAGGAGCAGGACCAACCAAACCACACAAGCACCAGCACATGAATCGGCTAAAGATGATCCAGGGCGGCTGGCAGGCAAAGAGGAAAGCGACGAAGAAAAAGCCGAAAAACGTGATATCGGCGACGCATACTGGACAGAAGGCATTAAAAATCCAGGCTGGCTCGTTGTTCTATCTGTCTTCCTAGTCAACTTTAGCATGTTCGGCGTCGTGTTTTCGTGGGGCAATTTCCAACAGCTGTAAGTTTTTTTTTATCCTGTTGCATATGTCGGTCGTATTCCAGGAGTGATCTAACTACAAACCGAAAAAAAAAGATACCTTCAAGACGTGTACAAAGGGCAAACAGACGAGTTTCGCATTGCTTTTGTTGGCACTTCAGCCAATGCCATGCTGCTCTCAATCGGTCTGTTTACCACACCAGTTATCCAACGCATCGGTTATCGATCTACCTTAGCGATAGGCTCCATCCTTGCCCCTCTGGGACTGATTTTGGCTAGTTTTGCTACTCAGCTGTGGCACATTTATCTGTCTCAAGGCATTTTGTACGGTATTGGCGCCGGCTTGGCCTTTTCGTCTTCAGTCACCCTCCCTTCTCAATGGTTTGTCAAGAACCGTGCACTTGCTACCGGCTTGGCGGTTAGCGGGAGGTACGTGTGTGCTGTCGTATGTAATGGTACCTATTGAACTTAGGCCCCATCCCCATCTAGTGGCATTGGAGGAGTTTGTATATCACCGATGTCGCAGTCGCTTATTGCTAACATTGGCTATCGCAACGCGCTTCGGACCATTGGATCCATGATATTTGGCTTGCTTTGTATTGCGATAATTCTCGCTCGTCCTCGCTACAAGCCCCAGCCTACATCTGACAGACCTTGGTACAGAATCATTGATACAAAGCTGATCACATTCCGCTTCAGCCTGATACTGGTGTTCTGCTTCTTTGTGCCGTTTGGCTATGTCGCAGCATTCTTCCTCACACCATCCTATGCCATCCAGATTGGTAGCAGCGCTGCGACCGGTTCCACGCTAGTGTCTGTGATGTCAGCTATGAATGCAGTGTGCCGTATTATGCTTGGTTATCTCGGTGATCGGTATGGTCGCTTGAACATCCTTGGCATCTGTACACTACTATCAGGTAGGTGGTACACAATCGACTAAGGAGGAAACAAAGTTTGACTGTGTTCCTATATACGCATGTAATAGGCATTTTCACTATGGTTCTCTGGCAGTTCTCAACCACCTACAATGTCTATGTCGCATACTGTGTCCTATTTGGCCTGACAGGCGGCGGGTTTGTGTCACTAATGCCTCCTGTGGTGGCAGAACTCGTCGGCATCGATAACATCCAGAGCGGCGTCGGTATGGCATATTTAATGACAATGATTGGCAATTTGCTTGGTACACCTCTGGCAGGTCTGCTAGAAGGCGCTAAAGGATGGACGGCTGCAATTCAGTTCGCAGGCGCCATGACCGTAACAGCTGGGATCGTTGCACTCGTCCTGCGTTTCATTCGCAGCAGCAAACTCTTGATCCGCATATAAATTAGCATGTTCTTCGTACAGCTTATACCCACATCTTGGTTTCATGTAGCATATTCCACAATCTATAGCATCGTGAGTTGTAAGTTTGCCTGTTTACTTTAATAAGAACAGATTCACGCCTCACTCCTGGTCGTCCGTGTAATGGAGGAATGTTGTTTTACATACATATCGGTGCATCTACGATACCAAAAGTAGTAAAACAAATAGACTCTTGACTGTCATGGGCTTGCATGATCTGTTGAGTCTGTATGTGCGTAAACAAATCGCTGTATAAAAACAAACAAGTATTGTATTTTCAGAAATGCTATGTGAACTTTTAAATAGTATAGGAACACTGCGAGAGTGTGAGCAACGAAAGAGACGCCTACGATAGGTGGGCAGAAACTGCACAGGTCCAGGCCCTCGAGATGATGGCAAGGAAAAATAATACTGTGCAACGTGATTGTCTGACGCTGCTCACGAGCGGGTTTTGTGTTTGGTGATCGCTGCCTCCAGACCCAATTTGGCTAGCAAGAAAACAAGACTGTGATTGGGAGATCCTGACGACGGTACGGCAGTAAGCACGTAAACCATACATGAACAAGGAGAGAGAGGATTACGTAGCAAAGCATCATCAATAATAGTATGCCTCATGCTGATGATAGAGCCGCGCTGGAAGGCAAAAGAAAGCAGCTCTTGGCATAATAACGTGTTAGATGTACGCTATGAGCTGTTTTGGGCAGGTTTCGGCATCCAATTAGAGACATGGTTTTTTTAGGTGCTGCATTGAGGGCCTCGACAGTCTCCAGCCTTCTTTAGCACGTTTCTTCCTATTTCTGTTTCTTTCAACTTGAGCCGTTTTCATGAATTCCGGTGGTCCACCTTTGCATTCGGATGCATTTTCGAGGACACTGGAGAGTCGGCCACGCCATAAGCGCAACACCAGCCATTCGTCAAGTCAGCACCCCCATCAGAAGGATGGTTCGGTCAACCGCATTTCGCGTGCCTTCGAGCACGACTCGCCGCAACCTCAGCCGCCTTCGGACAGCTCGCCCACAGCCGGACAGCCGGCAAGACCAGCGCTACCTAGAAAACCTCCATCCCTGCGCATGTCGTCCAACCTGTCGTTCAAAGCAGATGCACTCATTAGTCCTTCCACCGAGTCGTTGCCCTCGCCGGCGAGCACCGTTGCCACCTCGGTCACCAGTTATGCTTCTGACGCGCATCAGCGACGCTCATGGACAAAAGAAGAGGACCTGCAGGAGCGCTCATACCTGCAACAACAGCAACAACAGCAACAACAACAACAACAGCAGCAGCAACAGCAGCAGCAACAGCAGCAACAGCAACCACAACAATTGTCCTCAGATGATATAGATCAAACATCCCTGGCATTCAACGACATCCGTGCCCGTTTCCAGCAGAATGCCACCCATAAAGAACCGTCTGCGGTAAGTCTCCCAACCTTCCCCTCCCCCTTTGCACCTTACCATTGATGCATGGTCGTAAAACTCTCTTCTCAATTACCCTTTTATTTGGGGGCACACTTGCTCATTAATTATATTATTTTCATTTCATTTCATTTCATTTCATTCTATGTTTTGTATATAAAAACATATAGCCTGCACGTAGACTTCGCCCGTTACCTTCAGACGATAAACCTCTCGATAACGTGCCAAGCCGACGTGTGTCCCAGATGCGGAGCAAACCAAGCCAAATCGATCATGTCAAACCGCAGCCACCGTCCATACCTGCCAAGTCGTGGATGCCAAGACCGTCGCCTCAGGCGAACAACACGCATAACATTACGACCACAAGTGCAACCACAACTACAACAAGTAGCACCACCCGTCTGCCATCCACTCCGACGACTGCGCCCAAGACAGGCTCTTTTGTTGCTGAGTTGAGCAAGCGCCTCGAGGAACAGGCAGACACTCCACCCTCACCGCGCCGCCCACTCTCCTCAGCCGGCTCACCACGTACCTCCGTCTTACGAAAGACATCCAACACTAGTCATACCACGTTACCCAAGCGACCTTCCGTCACTAATTTCGCATCTCATACCTCACAACCCCCGCATCATAATACTACTACTCCTACTACCAGCGGTGCTACAGCCACGAATGCCTCTGCTACAACCGCATCCTCTGCCTCTTCTGCATCTGCCCCTCCCCCGCCGGCTGCAATCACCCAGCGCTCCTCCTCCTCCAGCACCGTCTCCTCAACCCTCCACCTCCCCGTCATCGCTCGGACCGGCACCGGTAACAGCACGGCCTCGACCTCCTCCCTCTCCACAACTGATTCCCCCTCGCGCCGCGCATGGCAGTACGGTGCAGCGATCACCAGCTGGTTTACCGGCTCCAGCACAGATGATCACCACTCGCAACAGAGTCTGAAAGACTCGATCACCATTGTGTCCAAGGAGCCTTTGCCTGCCGAGGACCGCTCCCCTTCTGCCTCTGACACTGCGACGTCCTTTCCTGCGTCCTTGCCGGTGTCTCCTCAGCTTTCCGGTAAACAGGAGCTGAAGCGCTCCAAAGTTGTACGGGAACTCGTAGAGACGGAGTGTGCCTACCAGAGCGATATGATCGTCATCAAGGAGATCTATTATGACCAGGCCCACTCCGTGTTGACTCCCGCCGACATCAAGATCCTCTTCTCCAACCTTACCACGATCCTTGAGCTTGAACAAGCTTTCGTCAATGAGCTCAAAGACGCAGAAGCTGGCTTGCAGGATGAGATGGATCAGGATACCACGACGGTTGGCAAGGTCTTTCGCCAAAATGTAGGTTGTCCCCTCATTGGATGAACCCTTTATTCACCTTGTCGATAGATGCGTCGTCTCGATACCATTTACTGCGATTATTGCAAGCGGCACGAAGATGCCGTGGTGCGGCTGCAAGAGCTCGAGACCAAGCCGAATGTGCAACAGTTCTTTAGCGATTGCCGCACACAGATGCAGGGCCGGACAACCAGCTGGGACTTGGGTAGTTTGCTGATTAAGCCCGTACAGCGTGTCCTCAAATACCCACTGCTCTTACGAGTAAGCTGACGATGGGTGTAATTTAAATGTATTCACACATTGCAGGAAATATTCTTACTGACACCAGCAAGCCATCCGGATCACGACGACCTGGCAGCTGCCATGCAAGAAATTCAAGAAGTAGCTGACCATATTAACGAGATAAAGCGACGGAAAGACATTGTAGAGAAGATTGTGGGCGATAAGAAGAAGAGTGAGATCAATGTAAGTTACCTTCATCGTCTTGTTGAGACAGTCATTCATTTATCTCATTTACTGTAGGTTGTGTAAGTAACGAATGAAAGCAAAGGGTGTCCATGTGCTTATCATGGTATAGCCACGGTATCAACAAAAAGATCACTCGGCGTGCCCAACGGTTCAAACAAGCGACGGGTTTCGCTGCCGAAGCAACACAGGATGCCTTGTTTGATACACTCCATCTGCGTTTTGAAGAGCAGCGTGAGGTTGCGCAGCAGTTGGCACGCGACGTCCAGGGCTGGGTGCGCCAGATCAAACACCAGTTTGAAATGATGTGCGCCTTTGCCGAGAGTTTCGAGGCGACTTACAGCGCGTTTGGTGGCGTGCGTGTGAAGAGCATGGAAAGCATCAAGCACTTTGGCCAGTCTGCGCAAACCTTTGCCTCTGTCATGTCCCGCGAACTAGTAAGTTTTCAACCAAGGACAAAGCCTCATCAGCCATGGGTTGACATTATATTTGAAATCATTAAAAAAATTTTTTTTTCTACAGGACTCGATGGTACAAGGCTACGTTTACAGCCGTATCGACGACTTTTTGCGTGTCTATGAAAACCCGAGCCAGGTGATCAACAAGCGAGCCCAGAAATTGCTAGACTATGACCGGGTGCGTGGGATTCGAGCCAAGGGTGACACGCCCGACAAGGCCTCGCAGGCATCGGCCGATGCCTATGTTTCGATCAATGCGCAGTTGGTAGACGAGCTACCCAAGCTGTTCCGCCTGACAGGCCGCTACTTTGACATCCTTATAGGCGATCTAGCCCAGGTGCAGGCCAATTACTACAAGCAAATGGAGCGCGAGTGGCAGAAGATCTTGCAACGTCACTTTCCAGGTCAAACCACGGACGGCATTATAGAGCATTATCAAGCACAGATGTCACGGATGGTGGAGCCACTCTTGGCTGACATTGCGCCGCTGAACGCTGCTGTCTGGGATGCAGTTCCAGGCGCGGTGGCCACACCTGAGGATGAAAATAGTGCTAGACGATCGGATGGGAGTAGCAGCTACTTTGGAGGTAAAGCACCAAGGAGGCACGAGGAAATAGGGGTGTATTGATTGACTTTTTCTTTCCCGCACATGCGATTGTCTAGACGACGCTTGGTAGACATTATACTTAAGTATTTCCTGTACATACATAAACATACTCGCTTCTGTAATACGCTATACAGTTTCGCCTTGTAACTTGGGCATATATATACATCAGACATTTCTCCCCCCGGAGAAGAGGGGGCCAGGATGGTTTCATTCGTTACATATATAGGGACATTATTTCCTGATATTTTTTTACCACAAAAGATCATCTGTAAAAGGAAGAGAAGCATTGTGCGACTTGTGTGTGTCTGTGTGTCTGATATGAAGAGGGAGAATGAGGAAAAAAGAGAAGAAACAACGAGGATAAGAGGTGACGGC
The DNA here is from genome assembly GCA_023630325.1 of Syncephalastrum sp. PYS2702. Taxonomy (NCBI): domain Eukaryota; kingdom Fungi; phylum Mucoromycota; class Mucoromycetes; order Mucorales; family Syncephalastraceae; genus Syncephalastrum; species Syncephalastrum sp. PYS2702. The sequence continues at coordinate 71,508 of JAMAMT010000062.1, forward strand.
GAAGCGAATGAGAGGAAATCCAGCGGTGATAACGAAGGGAGGTGTGAGAAGGAAAGGATGGCAGGGCACTTAACGACGTTGGGAGTCCGGCAAGTTCATATCACGAGTGTACTTATCGAGGTCATCCAAGAGGCGTCTAAAGTCACGCTCTTTGAGGAGACCATAATGATGGCGGACAGTGACGACGAGGGCGTGGATGGTAGCTGTGGTGAGGGCATGTACGGCTTGCGGGTCGTTATAGAACGCAAACTGGTCAACAAAGGGGTCAGACAGCCAGTGGTTCCAGATTTTTTCGAGCATCTGGCGGTCCACTCGAGGCGCCACCAGCTCTAATAAGTCTTGCTCAGATCGGCTCACGATATCCTCTCGGCTCAGGTTAAGTTCACCCACACGGTCTTTGATGATCTTGCGCCATTTGGACCGAAAGTTGGCAATGTTGGCCTGAAATGTCTCGACAATGCGGTTGCCAGGATCCACGGGTTGACTGACATAGACGCTGTTGGCAATCGCACAGGCCTCGTCATTGGTGATGAATCGGCTGCGAACGAAAACGCGGCGTTGTCGTCGCCAATACTCTTTCTCTTTTTCTTTGGCTGAGAGCCGCGCGTCGTCTTGAACAGGCTCTTCTGGCGTGAGTGGCACCTTGAGTGATTCACGCGGATAAGCATATTCGGGTCCACGCCGTGCAGCAGGCCCGGGTGTACCAGACACAGTGGAAGGTGCGGGTGTAGATGTGCTGGATGTGGTGGGTCCTGCTGCTGCTGTTGCTGTTGCTGTTGTCGTATTCGAAGTGGCAGACCGACCAAGATTGGATTTATGAACACCTTTGGATGGATAGTCAGCTCCACCGCTTGAAGGAGGAGGGGCGGCTGCGGCCGTAGTAGCAGGAGTGGCGGCGGCGGCGTAGCGTGATGTAGTCGATGCAGACGTAGATTTGGCGACGTTTTGAGGATGGCCACGCCGGCCTTTTTTGACGTGTTTCGGTGAAGTGAGGAAGGACGTGGTGGCAAGTTTGGGGAAGCTGCGAGGCGCCTGCGCCTCACTTGTGATAGAAGTGCTCGAGGCGTTGGCAGCTACAGCAGGATCAATGTTTAGAAGCTGATCCAAAATGTGGTGCGGCTGGTTCTCATCTTGTCGTTGGTGTCGTTGGCGTTTGGAGGGTACCGGCGGTGAGACAGCTGCATCGCTAAAGCATTGGGTCCGTGACCGTCGCCGTGTCTCCATGGGCCCACCTCTTATATCTGACAGTGGTATCACATCCAGCTGCGCCATGTAGACTTCTGGCCGATTATGTGGAGAAAATGCAGGCATGGATTGTGCAGAACCAGCAGGAGATACCGATCCTGTGATGGAGAGAATATGATAAAAAGACATAGATAGCAGCATTAGAGAATCATCACTCTCAATAGCATATTTGACTATATGTGTTGTAATGTGCTCTCTCTTACCTTCATGGGTAGTGGCACGTTTGCGCGGAGGCAGGGAACGTGTGGCCCGCTCTGATTGAGCAGCGATAAAAAATGAGATACTAAGTAAATGGGGTCTCCGGAAAAATTATTGCTTACCTTTGCCTTTTGGCCTATTGCTATCAATAGCATCACCGAAGGGAGCGTACATGTGGTCTGTAAGTGTTCTTGGCATGATACAGCACACGTTTGTTTGATAATATGTAGAGGGGGGTAAAGGAAAAGGGCAAGCTGAAGCCAAAAGGAAGCCGCCATGAAATTATATTCCAAAAAGCGAGTCACAGCAACTCCGCATTTCGAAAGTGTATTGCCTTTGCTTTGCTTTGCTTTGTCTCTCGCAGGTGAATTGTCATGTGCTCCTCACTTTTTTCCTTTATTCATATAGATATATCTTTCTATGCAGTTGACTACTTAAATTTTCATCGATGCCAGGAAGAGTGACTTCATAATCTTCGGAAGGTCTTTGTTCTCCGAGCAAATTTGTCCTTGGCTTCCCAGCGCTTTTTTAAGTCTAACCACAACAGTGAGCATCATGCAATAACGAACCCTTTTTGCAATACGTACTGCTCTGCCTGGTCCTGCAGAGACCCTATAAAGATCATTTCCGCGGTGACCCGATCATCCGATTTGAGAACTGGGTTTTTCTGCATGTCAGCCCCTTTGCTCTCATGTTTTAAAAAGTTCATGCTTACTCCGTGCAATATCCTTGGGGTGAATGTTGTACTGTTGGATATTGGCGTCGGAAAGGATTACGACAAAGTAGTCGTCAGCCTCCTCTTTTGTTATTTCCTTGATTGAGTGGGATGCAGCACCCAGCGTGTTATCTACAGACCATCAGTTAAAAAATCAAAGCTGTGATATAAAAGTATGACACATACCTCCGCTAAGACAGTACTGAGAGTGAGCACGCATCTTGTTGATGACCTCAAACTCGTCCTTTTCTGATCTAGGATAGTTCGCTGGAGTGACAAATTCAATGTTTGCGCCATCACCACTGTGGCCAATAAGGCGATACGCAAATTTATGCTCAAATCCTCGGAAAGCCTCCATCAACATAAGTGCAACCTCAAGTGATCTTTCCAGACGGCGGTCGTGCGCATTGAACCTATACATACTGTTCATGTCGATGAGCAAAGAGTTAGAAATGCTTCTCATAGTATCGACTTCTTCATCTGGGATATACCTTGCCGACAGGTCAAACACAAAGTTCATGCGCTTCGGCTTGTCTTGAAACAGACCAATCTCAGGATCGTCCTCACCACGCTTACGATAGATGGCACGCTCACCCGTGAGGCCTTCCACACTATGCACATGGTAGTTCATAAAAAAATGAGCAATGGCCTGTGTGCAGTAAACAGACGATGACTTACATCTTGGTGTCGTCAAGGTCACCCGAGGCTTGGTTCTTGAGCCAGACGCGCTCCTTGTTTTTAGCTTCGACACTCTCAAGAATGACACGCAGCTCGCGTACTTCACGACGGACATTTTCCATGTAGCGTTGGAAAAGCTAAAATAAGTAAGAGTACAGATGGTTAGACCTTTTTTGTAAACAAAAACAGACTCAGTTGTACGACTATTGTTTCAACATACCGAGTAATCACCCTGTGTCATGTCTATCTTGCCCAACATCTTTTCCATAGCCTGCTCGTGCATCTCTCTAAACAACAGAGGAAATGTTACACTGTGCACAGCAAGACTGGTATTGATTATTCTTTCTCTTTACCTTTGTGCCTCCGTCACCTCTTTCGGTTTATCGTCGGCGGAACGCTGCCAATGATCGTCAGTTATCAACAAAAGCCAACAATGCCATTTTAGTAAAACTCACAAGTTTGAGGTTGTTGATATCTTCAAAACTGGCTTCTTCGCGACCCTGCTCGTTGGATGAATCGGATGAGCCGCCGCCACCACCACCGCCACCTTCACCGCCAGAGCCTTCGCCTCCTTGGCCACCTTCGCCGGAGCCTTGACCGCCGCCAGAGCCTACAGCGCCACCTCCACCGCCGCCATTCTTGTTGCCGGCTTTGCCGCGCTCACCATCTTCTCCTTCGGGCAAAACTTGACCATTGACGGCTGCATCGCCGTTGGCAGACTTATCCTTAATATTGGTATATCAGCATTAATAAAAAAAAAAAAGATCCTGTGGCTTTACCTTTTCGTCGGTTTCATAGATGATAGACAGCACCTTCTCGTCTACACCCACCATCTGCTTCCATGTTTGCGCAGAATTGTACAGGTCGTTTGCTTGAACTTGCCAAACGCGCACGGTACCCACAGCATCCATGGTGACCAGATTACCATTGGCGAGCTCGCACATGGTCGCCACTTGGCGCTCCACTTGGAAACGAGCAAACGTGGCAACCGGGTAGTCTACATCCAGATTGCTCATATCGGCGAGAGGGACCTTGATGCGCCATACTTGGTTGCGTTCCGGATTGAGGACATCGAGCCAGCTCTCTGGTCGCCCGTCAACGGATGGGTGGATCACTGCAAGCTGCCGAGATTTGGTCAGATACAGAGCGCAGCCCTTGATACGGCCAGGCGCTTCGGCGTCCGCACGATCAGGGTTCATATATGCATGGAGCGTCATAGGTTGGCGGTTTGTAATGAAGTGCTCTGCATTACATCCTTCCACGATGGTGCCGAATTTGTTAGCGCGCGCATTATAAGCCATCTTGGCACCTGGTGCGCACTCTTGCCAGAAAATATGTTCCAGCTCGCCGATGGGTTGACCATTCTGGCCAAGAGCTTCGATAGCCTCGCTCACCCACTGATCTTGCTGCTGATAGATGGCGTAAACAGCTGCATCACGGCTACCGCGTGCGATCCAGAATCCTGGCTCAACCACAAGGAGCTGCTTAACTATAAAATCAATGTGAGTAAGAAAAAGGAAATGTTCATGAAGGCCGCTTTGACTTACTCCGCACAGGTAGAGTCAATGTGGTCTGTTTGCCAGTGTTGAAGTCCAGCAAGGCCACGCCAGTTTGATCCTCCTGGTAGAAAGCTAGATTGCACACATCAGTGAAAGGTCATACATGGACATAATGACGTACCAAGGAGACCAAAGGCGGTAAGCTCACTGCACATGACGGACTTCACGGGCTCCAGTCCTCGAAGCTGTAGCATAAAAGCATGTGAGTCGTCAACTTTCTAGAATAAGATACAACTGAAACATACCACGACCGACATGACCGTGCGCTTGTTAAAATCACAGCAGAGTAACTCATTGTTGGACGGGTTGTGCAAAGCCAGGTACTTAAGAAGGCCGTTGCGGGTATAGATGGGCGCAATACGCAGGCGCGGCGGAGCTGCATATCACGTGTTAGCGAATCGTAGTACCAATGGTGTGCAGACCTACCTCGCTGAAGTGGGAAGTATTCGTACAAGTCAATGCTGTCCACATTGGAGTGACGTGTGTCCACATGGTGTAGTGTCACTGGGTTGGTCGTCACAACGAACATCGAGCCATCCTCGAGAGCGGCAATGTCAAGTGCTTCGCCTCGAGTAGGGATATTAAAGTTGTAAAGCTGCTCCGAGAATGTGACAGATCGGCTCTCCTTGCGCTCCAAAGGACGCCACTTTTTGCCAACTTCCATGTCCCAGCCACCCTGCAACATACCATTGGTTAGTGTTGGGTGCTATAGTCACGACATCGAAAACTTACGCGAATTGCCATATCAGATATCTCAACGCGTGCAGGCTGGCCAGCCGCTTTGTCGATCCGGCTCCAGCGCTCGCAGGCGACCGGTTTACCCAGATTGATCACGTTGCCGAGAGACATGGTGAATTCGGATTCGAGACCAATGGGAATACCGTGCTTTTCAAAAATTTCGATCAAAAGCTCTTTGCTTGCCTGGTCATACTGATCAAAATCAAAGACGTTTTGCATGATCTTGGAGATACCCTCGCCGGGGTAATTTTGCAAATGGAGCACAACGTTCACGAGCTCACGCGTAGAGTAAGGGTAAGAGATCAATCCCTCATCAACAAGCTTGCGCAAGTCAGTGAAGGCGCTTGAGAGCTTGTGGAGGAGATCTTCCGGTACGTCAGGACCGTACTTGCGAAGCAGGTACATCTCAGAAGCCTTGTCAGGATTGTCCACAGCATGACAGCTAAAGACGTCGCCAATCTCACGGTAGAAGTCGTTACCCAAGAACGGGTAGCCAGGACGGTTGGCCAGAACAATCATGCGGAAGTTGGGGTGCACCAGCAGATAACGATCGCCCTCCGACACGTCAGACTCCTTGGAGACAATACGACGACCGTCACCTAGCACCATCTGGCCATCTTCAACCAAGCTCTTGAGAACAGCTGTCACGTAGGTAGGCGCCTTGTCAGCTTCGTCCACGACGAGGATTGTGCCATTTTGCACAGCCTTGACGAGGGGCGAATCTTCAAAAATGAGTACGCCGTCACGGATAGCAGGTGTTGTTGTCAAGCTCTGCACCGTACTATCACGATGTAGCTGGATATACTCGCGCGGCAGTTGCAAGATCTGCAAAAAGTAGTCGGCCAGTTTGTTTTTACCGACGCCCTGGTTACCGATCAACAGCAGGTGATCACCTAGGAATAGAGATGTTAGGGTTCGAACACTGCGATACGTGACACATACCAAGCTGATAGTCCTTAAGCATTTCACGCAAGATCTCAGTATGGGCAGGGTTCTCGTGGAAAACAATGTTGGGAATAAGCATCGGGTCACCGCCCTTGAAGACAGGCTCGATAACGTTGCCAATCTTGACCTGTTGAGGACCTTCACTGTCACGCAGGATCTCAATTTGGAGCTATAGATGTGTGAGACTCAATTATGCTGCTCGCTTCTGCTTTGAATGTACTTACGTCTTCGGCGTGTACATCATGCTTGGGAGGGTAAATGCCATTGGCCATCATCAAATCGTGCAGGGCTTGCTTGGCTACAGCAGGCATGAAGCGCGATAAGGCCGCCTTGTGCACCGCCACATACAGACTTTCGTCATCGCCAAAGTAAGCCAAGCGACGGCAGATACGAATCAGTTGACGAGTCGAGAGAGCGCTCGAAAGCATGCGCACTGTCTCGTCCTTGTCACGGCGTAGACGCCGCGCGAAAGTCAGCAGCTGCCGCAGACGCGTCTCTTGCACACCGGGTGAGAGTGTGCGCAGAACTTCTTGTTCCTCTTCCGACGGCAGACTGTCTACCACTATAAATTGGAAGAGGGAGAGAATCTCGGCTGTAAGCCAGGCGCCTGCCTTGCCATCTGTTTGACCGCTCGTGCCAGCACGGGCGAGGGCCACAATACGGAAGGATGGGTGGATGGGGAACATGCGCTTCGCATCGAGCTCTTCGACCGTCATCTTGTTCTTTTTCATTAGCTTCTCGTAGCGTCGAGCGTTGATCAGACGTGTGCCGTCAGGAAGCTGCATCTCACGCTCACACACGAGGCGCTGCAGCGTGTTGAGCGTGCCATAGGAAAGTGCCTCGATGCCGTCGAGTACGGCGAGATGACCATGCAAGGCGGCCTCGACGAGCAGTGAGTTGTCCCATACCGTGTCGCCAGAAGGTGTGGTCGAGCGGCGTTGGAGCAAGTCGCGCGACGACATGTCGCGGTAGAGAGGGATATAATCGATGGTGTAACCCAGGTGGCGCGCAACTAGATAGCAGATGAATATCCCTACAAGCCCATTGCGCCTTTTGCTAAACTACTCACAGTGACGGACAAGTGCCGACTTGCCGACGCCCTTATGGGTACCAATCAGGCAGATATCGTGGTCACCGGCATGGACGAGGAGCATCGAGGTGAAAATCTCTCTGTGGTAAGGTGTTTCAACAAAGAACTCGGCCGGACTAGAGGGACTGGGGCCACATGCGACCGGCAAGCCAAGTGCCATGGCGTCGCTGTGGGAGAATGTCACAACAGCACGGTTCACAGTGTGACTTTTGTCGATTGAAACCAGCGGCTTCAGAGCCTGCTGATCAATATTGCGCAGTTGATAGCCCGAGAAAGTCTGCAGCACTTCGTCTTTCGCTTCAAAAGTGGGGGCACGAATGCCAAAGCGGCGGTATGCAGACTCGATGACGCTGATTTGCTCGAGATCCACAGTCGGCAAGAGCGGATATGGGTATAGCAAGTCCATCAAAAATCGCGGATGTGCGTGGGGCAGCACCTCGAGGAGGGATGCGAGGCTCTCAATCGTCATGGGGAACTCGGGCACCTCGATCTCGCGCGCAGCGCCCTTGTCGCGTTGGCTACTCAGGACGAGGGCAACAGAGACCAGTCGTTCGACTAACTCGCGCTGCGCCTTTTTGTTTGTGAGGGTCATCATCTGATCGACCTGCGACTGGAAGGTGGGCGGCTTAATATCGCGACTTTGGAAACGAGAGCGCAACGGAGGGTCGAGAGGATAGCCAACGTAAGGAGGAACGGGCAGGCCAAGAGCGAACACAAGGAAGCGTTCGTTGACCTTTTCGAATTTCGAATATCCCGAGAGTGAGGAGGTGTCATCTTTAGTAGTGAGGAAACGACCATCGTCTAAGGTCATTTCGCGATTCTCTAGAAGGTTATTTAGGATAGGCAGCACATTGCGTTCAGCCTTCTCGATGCCGTCGAGCACCAAAATACGGCCATGAATGGCCGCACGTACAGCGGCCTGATCGACGTAGTAAGAGGTGCCATTTTTGAGTTCACGCCGTTGCTTCAAGTCGGCGTCGGTGACGTCTTTGGACAGCGCGACGTATTCTATCCTATATCCGATGGTTCGCATAAACAACATGACGTGCTTTCATGTACATTCGTCTTACTCGCGCTGGGTCATTTCGGCATATTTCATAATTAGAGCGCGTCGCAGGGGACCGGGGGGACCGATCAAGAAAATGTCCTGACCAAGCTATTGTTTACGAGGATGAGAAGATGCGCATAAAAACAGTAGCAACGGCGTGCTCCAACCTTATCCTTTTGCATCATCCTAAATATAGAGATAAGTGAGCCACTTCTGCTGATTTCCATTGTTCTTTTTATAAATCTGCATTTACCATCGAAGGTGCTTCAATATTTCCTATAGGATAGATAATTGCATGTTTAATGCTAAATGCATAAAGCATAAATCGTTCAATTCTTTCTTTTCTACCTGCGAATGCTCATACAGGGGCCCGTCATACTCTGGGACCAGCTCTGCGTTCTGAGGAGGATAGACGGGCATGACGACATCGCCGATGCGGACCGACTTAACATTGACTGTTGAAGGCACCGCATGAGCGAAATTCGAAGCAAAGGACAACAGTGAAAATGCTACCTTCTTGAACGAGGTCGCTGTCTTCCTCGGAATCAGACCAACCAGTCTGGTTTAACGCCTTTCCGAGCTGTTTCAAGCGTCGTCTTGCTTGCTTCTGTTGCTGATTGGTGCTCATGACGGAACAAGTTGAAGCAAGCAAAGGGACCTGTCTTCTCTGTGCTTTACCCCGCTTTTTTTAGGCGGGCAAAATGTGAGAGACACGTCGTCGGTGACCCAATTACGGTTCCCTGTTTGTCAGCTGCAATTCCATCAGCTCTCATTTCTTTTTGTCAGCGTGAATACATTCTACCGCCAATTTGCAAACCATTGTTTCCCCACGCATGAAATCGATTCATGAAAATTATATAGATTGACAGCACACTAGTCGATGACATGATGCGCATTTTACTCTACTACTTCACCGAATTTTTTTTTTGATTAAATTGAAATTATGTAATTGGCTCAACCGCCCAAGCTATAATTTCATACCCTTCGACATAACTCGTTCCTATTCGTTTTTGATCAATGGTCTGTGCACAAAGAAAATAAGTGCAACTCGAATAACTCGATAAAAAGCTCGACAGTTAAAGGAACGATTTCTCTGTTCTATCGAAGATCAGGAGGTGTGCTGATACATATGCTAGTCGTCTTGTTACGGATGACGAAGGCTGCCGCAATCTACTAATCAATTGTCGTCACCCAATATGGCAACTGCTCTTCGGCCCTGCAGTGACAACCCTAAAATCTACTCTACCTTTCCTTTCATTTTGTTTGGATCGATCAATGACAAAGTCAAAGGGCGGCTTATAACACATGTATCACGGAGTCAAAATTTCGTATGGAGAAGTTCACATTATTCTCCCTTTTTCTACTACGGGATTACGATCGAGACTTCGGAAAGGAAGGAGGTAAGCAGGTATAAAGAGGTGACGACAAAGGATTCAAGTCCCTTGCAACTAACACCGTATGAACGCGTAAAAATAGCTCATCCTTTGTCAACCCGGGAAACCGGTAGTCTACCCTTTTCCTATTTCCCTGCCGTTGCACACGAATATAATCTAGAGGAATACAACATGATGCAAAGCGCTACGAGGGAGCCTACACATAATGGCGTGACCCTGAAGTGTCATAATTGCGTGAAAGGATATAGTAGAGAGGCTAAGGGTTCTTTTACTCCCGCATCTCGAAATAATATTCATTCAAAATGTTATGTGGGGGAATATTTATAAACATATCTTGTATTATCTGAATATCATACGATCTTATACATGACCTCGCTTAACGTGGAGGAGAGCCCGACCTTGCAGCGTGAGCCCTTTCTTACCTGGTGACGAACATGCATACAAATTTCGCCACCTATCAGAGTAAGAACGAAACCAGCTGAAGCTGTTATTATGCTGTCAGCCCCTCGGTGAATACCTCCCCCCCCCCCCTCGTTCTCCTTGATCAGCATCCATTACTCTTGCTGAGGAACGTAGGCCGTTAAAAAAGGGCGTCGATCCTAAATTTCTTTATTGGGAAAAGTACCATACCCAGATAAAGTGAAATATGCCGCAGATTCTGCATGTTTGCCATCAATAGCAAGTCTCATTGTGGGCGAGTCAATTTTAAGGAGAAAAAATTTGATAGAAAGGGCTTTCTACGCTAAATCGTCAATAAACCCTCCTGGTAACACCAGCGAGGGCGACCCCACCCCCAGAGGCTTGTCCCCGACTAGACAGTGGGGTGCTTTGTATGACATCCCTGCGTGCAATTTCTGCTCATTCTCCACCCAGTCGTACTGAGCCCGCTATGTCATACCTCAACTGCTTGAGGCAAGTCAGAAAAACAATGTCGGCATGCTACGGTAAAATAGTGGGCTTGGTATATATCGCTCACCACGGCCTCAATTTATTGGTTTATCTCTAAGCATGATTATATGCCTCGGATTGGATCATTTCTTTCTTGGAACACGGTCCCCTGCCCCTCCTCCTTGTCTTGACAAATACTCTTCCTTGTCAACTATGTTAATCTACGTAATCGTCTTCCTCCTTTACACAGTTAACGAAAAAAAAAATTCACTCTTTTTCCAGTTGTTCCATCGGTGTTCCTCGATCATAAGGAGGGGGGAAGCGTCAACTCCATTTTCATCTAATATCATAGGGGCACATGAAATAGTCCTTTTTTTTACCCTGTGATCGCTTAAGGTCGAGGTGGTCTTGTAAATGGGATTCATTTATCCGGCTGCGCGGGGAAAGCAAGCGAAGGAGCCGACACGTAGTTTCTTGGGAAATATAATCCAGATTGCATGACAGGGTTGTAACACACATGCGCCATCTGACCATAATAGTTTTTTTTCTTTTCGCTCGTCTGGTTGAAGGCCACAATAAACCTAATCTGTTGTGCTACGTACAGAACCTTTGTTCTTTTGGCTTGTGAATTGTGGCAGTGAAGTAAACCTGTTTCAGGTGCTATTATTGTATGATAGGACATGTAATTTGCCAATTTGACAACAACAGGTTTAATAAAATGCTCACAAATGTCAGGGTTTCACACCTCCGCTTGCTATTGTTTGAATAGATCCATCTTGGACACCCTTCTCACGCCACATATCCTAGCCTTCATTTTTAATACTCGCACATTTTCATCATACGATTTCATAACCTGCATAAGCAGTTGTATGACACAAATGCTCAGGTCCTTTGGGGGGGGGGTTGACATGAGACGTATCTGTGTCTTGGGGGGAGGGTTATCGGTACCTTTATTGCGCGCTGTAGCATGTTCGCTGTCTGTCAGTTGTCTGTCAGTTATCCGCAAAGTGTACGAAAGTTTTCCCTTTTATCCTATAAAGCATCCTGACGAAAATGGCAGGGAATGGTGCGGATAGAAATAAAGTCTATCTACATAATGAACTGACGGTTTCGTCGTGTTCTTGGCCGCAGGCATTCGCTTCTCAAAGACTCCTCAAAAAAGTTTGACTCTCCCGGTGACCTTTTTTTTAGATATAGTACACTCTCCGTGTTGTAGGATAAATTCAAAAAATAATCGAATAGAATAGTAGCCCCGCGTGATATAATAATAAAACGTCCCTTATGTACGCAGCAGACATGTAACAGGTGGAGTGCTTACGTGATGAGCTTGATGGTGTAGGTCGGAGAGATGCGGGGAGCAAAGGAACAAGGAGGAGTGGGAAGCAAGGGGGCTAGGAGTAGCTGAAAGAAAGAGGATCGACCACCTTGCTTACCCTAAATGGGAATGCCAAAAGTCAAAACGGCCGCTCCCGTGCATAAGAACTTGGCATTCTCCTTCCCCCAAGGAAAAGATTCACTAACCGGCGCGCTTTTTGATCTATTATCTCGAGGAAAAGCCTTTCTTTGTCCTACACTCCCCTATTCTAGCCCCTGCCCCTGACAATATTTAGATGACCTGCCGTAGTACCGCCACCAAAACATCATAATATAGGAACAACATCGTGATTGGGCGACAAGCCCGAGATCAGCCAATGCCAGGAGCAAGAAGAAAAAGGATTAATGAGTGAGGGAGCTCAGTTGTAGTTAGTCCACCGTTGGGGGAGTCAGGTCCGGGTGTCGAGAAAGAAAATAGGCGACACCATCACCTGTCTGTCTCGCATCATTATTCTTTGCCTTCAGAGCTGGATCGGGATCGTCGGGTAGCGACTACATTTGGTAATCTGGCTCAATTATAAATCCACCCTTGTGGATTTCACCCTATGAGATATTTTTGTTGCATTGAACTAAGCGCGGGTATTAGCGGAGCCATTGATAGTACTTGGGATATCATGCCTGGGGGGGGGAGAAAGGGTGCATTAAGTAGCGTCGATCCATACCACGGAACAGTGTCTGCTACTGCCTCCAATAAATCTGTTCGTGAGCTCAAACAATGACCCACTGTCAGTGGCAATAATCTAGGAGTATGACTCTTTTAATAGGAAACGTAGTTACTCTAGAAGGAAGTAGATCAGGTTCCAATGGGGTTGGATCATAATAGTAATGGCTGGAAGGTGGCAAGGAATAAATGAGCCAAGGTAGAGCAAGTTAGAAACAATGGAATACGAGTGACCAGTTGATGAGGTAAACCGGGGGGACCTATGTTTCCTTATACAAGCGCCTAGTGCACGGACATATGTCATACGCCAAGAAGAGCAAATAGACGCAAGAAAATCATCTACAGACACAGAGAATAGCAACACATACATATAGCCAAGGAATAATATTATGTACATAGCAAAGGAAGCTGATCGGAGATGGATGAGGTCTATTGTTGTCTTCACGTTCTTCTGGCCAAGCAAGACACGTTGCCCTTTCCTTTTCGAAATGCAGGGCACCACGTTTTTCTTGTCTTTTATTCAATGCATCTGTGCGCTTTTAACCTGACGATCCGCTCAGCATGTTTGCCAGTGACCCTTTCCTAAAGTGATATATAAGGACCCAAGATCGACCTCCACCAGCTGATCTTCCCATCCATCCAACACTTTAGCTTCCTCACTCTTCAAAAGAAACTTCTATCCTTATTTTTTCACTGCCTACTATGCTTCCACCCTCGTCTTTTTCCCTTGACTCTTCAGCCCTTTCTATCAAGGATGCTTCCGGGCGTCAGATCAGCCTTCTGAATCAGCAACAGCAAGAGCAAGAGCAACAACAACAGCAGTATCAACAGCAACAGCCTCCCACGCCTGCTTCGAACCGTGTCGCGCCTTCATCTGGCAACCGCCGCAAATATCACTGCGTCGAGCCTGGTTGCAACAAAAGCTTCACAACAAGGTAAGTTGATACTTCTTTTGGATTGCGAGACTCGGCATCTAACATGTATTTGGCAGTGGTCATCTGGCAAGACACAACAGAATTCATACAGGCGAGAAAAACTTTGAGTGTCTCCACCCCGGCTGTCCTTCGCGCTTTTCGCGTCAAGACAACATGATGCAGCATTACCGCACACACCTGTCCCCTCGCTCTCGTCGGACTCACAGCCAGTCTCATCATCGTCAGCACCCGCATGCGCAGCAGGCGCAGCAAGGAATGCCCCCTGTCCACCAGCACCGCCCACGCCGCGCTTTTACGATGCCATCGTCTTTCCAGCAAGGCGTTGTCTTGCCCCAAGTGTTCCCTTCGGCCTTGGCAGCTGAGCCACCCATCAAACTGCAACCGCTCGAGCCCTCCACTGCAGCCCCCTGTCCCTCTCCCGTTGCGGCATCTCCTACTGCTTCTTTTTTATCCCCAGTGACCTCCCGCAACTCGACTCCTCCTCTGTCTCCCGACACCACACCCTCTATCTCTCCCATCCTTCCACCTCTCAAGATGAACCTCCACCAACATCAGCAGCAGCAACGCACCTCAGCTTTCGCTGACTTCTCGCATGCCATTTACGGCTATTAAGATACCCCCACGACCGTTGATACCATCATCCTCACCATCTGGCTCAACACATCACATAACCACCATGCTACCGGTCCGCTCGTTTTGAACCCTCTTTCTTTTGCTCTTTCTATCTTGCCCTATTTCCATCTCTCTCTTATCTCTCATCATACGTATCGTCATCATCATGCGAAGCTTCTTTTTTCTGTACCATATTTTTTCTCTTGTTTTTCTTCTTCACCCATGTCCATATCCATTTTCTTCCTCTGTAAAAAATTCTTGTATGCCCTTCCCTTTATGACATAGCATCATGTAAATCTGCTCCTCTTTCTTATCTTACCTTTTCTCTTCCTCTTGGATTAGCAACAACGACGTTACGCACTTTATTCAAGGCAACAACATCCAAAAAAATAAAAACGAATGTGTCTTAATATTATATTACTATACTGTTTATTTCCCCTTGAGATGACTGGGTGCATTGTGAAACAGGGTCTTCCACATGTAAGCTTCGGAGAGAAGTAATTCCACGTCTTTTTCCTGCCAATTTTGCGTCGGTAACTGCTGCAGGAATATCATGACACCCTGCATCGGCGTTAGCAACATAGAGGAATGCACATCATTTGCGTGCTTTGTTTATGCCTTTACCTGGAAATCGTGCTTTTGCAGTTCTTCGGACCATTTTACCAGAAAAGCCGCGCATACATACACATGAAACTCGGAAAAACCTTCTGACGATCCCTCAGCTAGGTATGTGTCCCACATGCGCACAGTACTCCGTAACGGGAGTTCGCGCATCAGCAGACAATTCATCCACCTAAATGCAAACTGGATAAATTCAATCCCTTCGTTCTGCAGGTGCTGAGCCAGTCGTCCTGTATGATGGCCATGAGTATTTTTCGTATGATTTGCCCTTTGCATGCAATTCATTACCGTCAATTCGGGACACAAGCTCTTTCAAAGTGGCCACTTGTCGCTGAATGCCTGGTTGTGCAAATGTGTAGTTGTCTTGTATACCGTCCAGTAACTTGGACAGGCACCAAAAGCTATCGGCCTCAATTACGTTGAGCACAGAGGGGTCCAGCTGGCTCACGTCGTATTCTTCTGGGTTATCATCTACGTTTTTGTTAGGATACGAATTAGCTTTGCCAGATTGCTTATACCAATATACGCCGAGAGGAACACTTCGAATATGGGCGTTACTAAATCGTTGATGCCTTGCACGTAGCCACTGGCTGGGTGTCGTATCGCCCATTGGTATAAAATGCGCTCTAAGCACTACAGTCCTGTTTGAGCACGATCCACAGCGAACAGTCATAAATGAATTTACCAGTTGTGTAGCTTCGTATTGGTATAAAGGCACACCCGGGTTTGTGCGCGGAATGTCGATATGGATCTGGTGCCACAAAGTCTGATCTAGGCCCGCCGTACCCCGCGCATAAGAAATGGCCACACTGTCCGTGTATTCTTTCCGTTTACGTGCCAAAGTGGCCTCGCGTCGAGCCGAGTTGCATGGCAGGTAACCCTGTGATGTTTCAGCCATACGAATGCGCAATATCTGTCCTTTTGACTCACCAACAGGAGTTGCCAGGCTACGAGACGAAACACAGGCGGTATACCGCTCCAACTTAGTTTGCGCAGTGATGCTAAGCACGGTCAGTCATGTGCTTTCATCGTGTGTAATCCCATAATAAACCATACCAAGGTCGACATTCGGTTCGGATAAGACTTCTTTGAATTTTCTTATCTTGACAGGGTCTTGTGCTTCATCTGGATTCATGTTGTACACGGTATGTGTCGGATCTAGCACGTATGATCAGGATAAACAAGACACAGAAAACAAAAGAGTGCTACCTTGCAACAAAAGCTGGACGTTTTTCTTTATACCGCTATGGCCCATCGAGGACGGAGAAGAAGGGGGTTTTTTGGCGGGCATAGGAGGTGGTGGGTCATGTACAGAGAAGGGCTTCGAATTGGGTTTGGAGGCTTGCGAAAGTGCTTTTCGATGCGAAGGTGGGGTGGTGCCAGATTGTTGAGCAGCAGAAGCCGAGTTGTCGTATCCAAGTTGATCGCTCCACTCATCGTTCGTGTCTTGCAAGAAGGCATTAAAGTTTTTGTGGGGTGAAGAGGATGAGCGATGATGGCGTTGCTGCTGGAGCATCGAGGCAGCTTTACTGGCTGTTGATGACGAAGTGGACGCCTGACTTAGCGGGCCGGATTTCTTCTTCTTGGGAGAGTGGGTAGGAGGATATTGGCTGGGACGGGCAGCCACAGGGGATGGCTGTTCTTTGGAAGTAACAAGACTTGCATACGTGTATCGTGCACCGACCACGGGCTGTTGTGATCCAGCGGCTTGCGACACAAGACTGACGCTGCTTGTCATTATCGATAACGTAATTCATAATAATATGATGTATGTGAGTTATCATATTAATGTTATAGCTTTATACGCTGTACCTTCCTGGTAGTTTCATACCGTCCCTTCGCCAAAAGGTCCTACAGCGCGAATGGTCAGACACACGCGTGACCAAGCTGATGAGAGGGAAGAAAGAAGGCGAGGGGGGTACTTCCTGCAAAGAAGAAGGGGAATCTAGTCAGGAGATTACCTATGTCCTGATGTATGGAGTAATAAGAACATCAAGACACTGTCAATGAACAGCTTCTTTTTAAAAGTACACGTTGTTCTGTATCTTACGTTCTTCCATCAATGTCGTCTGACTTTCTGGGATGAAGCGAACGAAGTATTCAAGCGAGGCGTATTGGCAGATATTGGATGGGTGCTGAAGCGGAGTTTTTATCGTTGAGTATAGAAACATTTGACATTTTCGCATTCTCTCTTATCAAATAATACCATTGTGACGAAGAACTGGCAGCAAACGAGACTGGCGACTCTGTCCAAGAAAGCCGACACACCAATCCTTAAAAATATCTCTCGACCTCGCTCATTAACAGGGATGCCAAATCGTCAAGCGCTTTGCGTAACGCTCGACTACTGTGCATGTTTAATTAACCGTTCCTGTGTACTGTTAAGCAAAGACGACACATCGTTTATCGTGGTCTTTTGAGGTACCTTATATTGAGCAATGCCCGAATACTGGAACTCCTGCAGACGGTCTGCTTCTCAAATTAATGCCGACGAAAGGCATTTTTTTTGCAGGTGGTCTAGTGCGCGGGTTATTCAAGAGGTATGTGTTTTTGCATAATAGGCAGAATCCAAGATGGCTAGCTCACCACTGTTTGGATAATTTGCTGTGCTAGCCCGACTGATGAATATAACGTCAAACACCAATCACACCGTATTACGCGCACCTTCCATTGCTGTCATGGCCATAGAGCTGCATGGTGTCCAACTTTGCCCGTTTCGACTGAGGTATCTGGATCGCGCCAACTAGTATCACACAGGTATGCTTATTGGGAACAAAGAACAGTAGTCGCGTAATGCTACGCATGCTCTGATTGATTTTTATAAGGAAAAACGCGTATGGTAAAAATGTTCCTCTTCGGAAGCTTGCGAAAGACAAACTAGAGTCAGAAGCCATATAGCGTCTGAAGTGGTGATTACAGCAGTATTCCGAAAGTTAGTCAGTTGCTAATGTATTGCGGATGAGCAAGGCGCAAAGCGTGTAAAGGCATTTTGGAGACATCAATATCGATGAGAGCAAAATACCAAGAAGCATTTTGCCGGTTTTTTTTTTATTTTGCGAACGTTGCATACGATATGGTTGATTCCTGTTGCTGAGTGTTCTTCGCGTCATTTTTTGGAAAGATAGGCTGGCGTTTAGTGGACAAGCAAACCTCGAGAATATTGTACGTCCTTTAAAGAGAACAATAAGTCCCAGTGGTAGATTCAGTGATGCAGCCCCAAGGTATGGAAACAAGAAAGGTTCAGTTGCGTAAGATCTACTGACTCAAGCATATCTTAAGATTTTTTGTGAAAGGAGGTTTCTTTTTCATTTTTGACGAACTCATTGTAAGTTTGGTGACGGAAGCATTTCAATATGCGTCTCTACTAATAACAAGATCAATATGCTCCTTTTTCCTTTGTGTGTATCACTGTTTATTTTTTGCTGTGAACATGTACATAATGATCACAGGCTTTGCTCTGCGAATGTTAACGTGGAGCTACATATTGATATGAAAAAATAGGAAGATACCGGGGACATACTTTAATTGCTGCCCAAAAACGCTAAGAAGACCTGTCTACTTGCCTAAACAGCACTGCCAGCCATATAGATATAGGACACGAGAGGGAATGTTCGGTAGAGTGAATAGAAAAATTCTTGCAGACGCATGATGAATGTTGTGCCGAAGATACGTCATTGGCCAGAAGAACAAAAGGTCAGCGACTCTTGTAGACATTACCATTTTTGCCCTTGGCCCCCTGCCGTCAGATTGTGGTGACTGCCTGGCCTCGTCTTGTCCTTTTTCCACTTTCCCCCAATGCAGCCTGACGAAGAGCAATGCCTGGCTGAGCTCAAGGAGCAGGTTCAAAAAGACTACCCAGACAAGCATTATGCTGATCACGTAAGACAAGGACGCGGCGCATGAAGGTCACACAGCCCTTATACTGTATATAGACTCTGTTACAATTCTTAGTGGCGCGGAACCTAAGTGTGGCAAGTGTTCGGTCCGTCGCCAAGGGTACAAGCTGACACGAGCACAATAGAAAGATGCCAAGAAACAGTTGGATGAAACGATTGAATGGCGCCAAACAAACGCTGTAGACGACATCCCCTGCGCCAACCGAGAGAATGGGCTGCCCGCCTTGATTGCCATCCGCGGGTTTCCCGAGGTTATTGATGACCAAAATGTTCAAGCGCGGCCGGGTTTGTCACGCAGCGTCATCAACATCATTAACTGCATGGGCGGTGATTGCCTTCACAAGACAGATAAACAAGGACATCCTGTGCTGATTGACCGTACTGTAAGTACCAGTTTTGTCAGGAGGTTATGGCGTGTGCGTGTGCGTCTTTGTCTTGAAAATTAAAATAAGGATGATGGTAGGGCTATCACAATGTCAGATTGTTATGCAAGCAGGTAACTTCGGAGGAAGTGACGCACTACCAGGTGGCGTGTAATGAGTTCCTTAACCGGGTACTCATGCCTGTGTGTGCTGAGCGGGTGAAGCACCCTGTGTACCGTGAAACCGTTATATTCGACTGCGAGAATCTGGGAATGAAGCGTAAGTTGTAAATCAACCATGTAAAACTATTCTTACACATGTCCATGATTGTTATTATTAGAATTCCAAATGAGCGCGCTGCAATACCTCAAAGTCGTGGCAGATATCATACAGCATTACTACCCCGAGACATTGAACAAGCTGTTTGTCGTTAACGCGCCTCATGCTTTTGTTACGATATGGCACGTCATACGGCGCTGGCTTGAACCGAGGGTATACAATACTATTACTGGATGATCCATTACACAAACAGGAATAGACATTGATATCTATGTTTAGACCATTGAGAAGGTGTGTATCGTCAGCAAGCATGCAACAGCTGCGACGTTACTGGAGGACATCGATGCCGAGAACCTGCCCGACTTCCTCGGTGGGACTTGTACATGTAGCCATGTCGAAGGTGGATGTGTACCGTCCGTTGCGCTCGGCACTATTCCGCGCTTGGAAGCAGGCGAAGAGAATGAAAAGGTGTCGACGGTATACAACACCAGTATTATGATCGGAAAAGAAGTCGATGATCGTACTTGATGTAGATAGTATAGTGTAAGGGTGATAGCGGGCAAGTACTGATAATAATATTAAATAGAATTGTAGCCTAAGAAAGGGCGTTCCGATTTGCCATCGTAGTTGGGTGAGGTGCCCCAGGGAATAATCATTTTTTTCCTCGTGCGCCCATCAGTTCCTAATTCCATCCCGTTCCTTTTTCCAGTGTCAGCTGTTCCCCTTTTTCTTCTCGTCACCTTCCCTTCTCTCCTTTTCTCCAACAAGACTCAGCCATGCTTTGGGGCTTCTCTAAGCGAGCGGCCATCTTGGCTGTCCTGTCCATCATTGCCCTCTCCATTTTGTTCACCTTCTCTGTTTCCACCGTCCATTTCCGCTCCGGAACTCTTCAGTCCAATCTGCACCAGAAGCGACCATTCGACCTTGCATCCCTCGGCGGCTGTCTGCCCGACACTTCTCAGCCGTTGGATCTCACCCGAGAGCAATGGGACCAGTGCCTAGAGTCTGGCGAGGATCCCACTTACTACTTGTCCATCGTCACTGTTACGCGTATGGACGACTACGCCGGGTAAGACACACAATTGAATAGAATGGCTGTCATTCTCATTCTATCACCATTGCCTGCGCTATCTGTATCTCACTGACCCGTCGATCTCTTAGGAACCAGTATCATCGACTGCAGAACCACATTGACAGCGCCTACCTTTTAGCCGAACACACCCGTGAAAAGATCGAATTGCTCATTGTTGAGTGGAACCCACCCAGCGATAAACGCACTGTCATTGATACTTTCGTAAGCTGTCCTTTTTTTCTGTATCTTTGTCCCGGGGGAGGGGATCGACAGGAGTAGAAACCCACTCACCTCACTCACAATTAGCGCTTCCGTCGATCTGAATTCTTAACCTACCGAATTATCACCGTACCCGAGAACATCCACAACGAATTGCCCAACCACGGCAACGCCCCTCTTCACGAATTTGAAGGCAAAAATGTCGGTATTCGGTTCGCACGTGGCGAGTTTGTTGCGTGCACCAACCAAGGTATGGTCCGATTCGACATTCGTTTTTAGTCTGTACCTTATTTTTTGAGCTGTCTTTTTGATCTGACTTTTGAATTTCTTCAGATGATATCTGGTCGCACAACTTCCACAATGCCGTTAAATCGCGGGCCTTCCAAAAAGGTGTGATTTACTTGCAACATCAGGATCGTCACAACATGTAAGTACTGTGTTACTGTGGGATGATATTTTCGAGTATTCATGTTTTTTTTTTTTTCATATCATTATAGCCATGATAATCTTCCCAAGACCATCGTTAATCTCCCCGCTTTCCCCGACGATGACATGCTTTACACTGCGTGCAGACTGGACGATCAAGACTGGGGCAACTATCAACTGCCGGGCCCAACGAATGTGACCGACCATCAAACGCTGCTTCGTCTGGGTGACCAGGCAGGCGATTATACCATGGCCCATCGTGATACGTGGAAACTTGTCAAGGGCTATCGCGAGTCGGGTGGCGTTGCTTGGTAAGTAAGCAGCAAGCAACACCAGAAAGAAACTTATCCGCTTTTTCAGGGTCGACATTGAGTTTATTGGTACAGCGGCATGGACATTTGATTTGCCTATTGTATACAGCGAACGTGCGTTTACGTGTCACCAGGAGCACGACAATGTCTGGGAGTCCAAGCCGGAGCGAATGACTCCCAACCAGGATATCGACATGGGCGCCGTGATGCGAAAAGAGAAGCAGTATGTCAACCCAGATCATCGCTGGGCGCTGCTCCATTTAAACATATGGCAGTTGGGATTACGCTGTGTAGAGTTCCAGGGCGGTCTCTGCTGGTAGAATAGCAAACACTCAAACTGGATGTACATAATATAAAAAAGAGTTCCGTTTTGATTTTAATTCATTTCATTCCACTTCCTTTTCCTTTTTCATTCTATTTCTTACGTGTATGTGGACCTCTCTAGGTCTGTGTGTTTATCCAGAGGCTACTAGTTAACAGCAGAGCGTGCTATGCAGTAATTGTATATATTCTGCGCGGAGCACCGTGTTAGTTTGATTTGCACTCTTTTCACCGATATGCGCATAACTTCATGTGTATGTGACAGTATGATTTATTATTGACATGAAGTACTATTTTGTTTGAACAAGGGAGTGCTGTGACCGGCTAAAAGCGCTGCTTAGGGTCGATGCACGCGCTAACATGCGATCCTGCTGGTAAGAAGAGAGCGAAGTGAAGCTTGCTGTGGACATGACAGACATGCGCTGGCTAGCACGTGTTGCCGCAGACATGCGAGCATGGGTTTGCGGTCGTGGCACGGTCCGTGGAGCGATACTGGAGCGCATGCTATTTTGGGTCGCAACCGAGAAGCGTCGACTGTCTGCTGCCGCTGCCGAGGGAGCGAGAGGCAGTGGGCTCTTGTCGCTCGTCGTGTGGCCCGACATACCAAAGCCTTTGTGTCGCACGCGCTCCATCAATTCGGAAAGGCGGTCGCTGACGGTCAGCAGCGAGCACTCATCCTGGCCGACGAGGCAGTTGACTTGCGGCTCAATCAAGGTCGTGGCAAGGCGACGCAGCTTCTGGCCGATCTCGTCCTGCTCACGCTGTAAGTCCTCAATCGCTTCTTGCAAGCTCTCGTTAACATTCTGGAGCTGCTCAAGCTCACGAATAATCCATTGGTGTCGATCCTGGTCTTCCACGCGCTCTTCGGATTTAGGTGCCTCGCCCTGGTCTTCTTGAGAAGGCGGCTTTGGCTGCTGCTGCTGTTGCTGCTGTTGCTGGTTGACGCCTTCAGAGACTTCATCGACCACCTCCCACACCTTGACGATCTCTTCCTTGCGGTGCTGCACAATCGTCTCAAGTTCGGTCTTGAGCGTGAACACCTGGTGGGCCACCTCGGCCGCTTCATCATAGAGCGCTGTCATTTGCGAGCGTGTCTCCTCGAGCTCAGCATTGGCTTGGGTCAACGCGGTGGATACCTCAAGCAGTGTCTGGCGCGAGCGGCCAATGTGGCTCTTGGCGAGCACCTTGAGGGCGTATAAGCTAGCATCCAGGCGGGTGACAACACATTGGAGACCGAGCGGCGAGAGTGACGAGAGGAAGGGAAGCTCCTCGTGTATACTGCTCGTTCGGCTGCTGCTTGTTGTCATACTGCTGTCATCTTCAAACATCTCCATGACCAAGTTGGCGTCCTCCTTCCAGTCCTTTTCGACCTTCACGAGCGGCATAGGTTCCGTCTCGAGACGCTCCAATAAGCCCTGCAGCAGCACTGGGGGTCGCGTCTGGCGCACCCTGGCGCGGACATCATCCAACTCCTTTTCGAGTTTGACGAGCTCCTTGCGCAACGTGGACCGTTCTTCTTCGAGCTGCTTCTGCTCATCAAATAAGGTCTGGGTAGATGTCAGCACCGCTTCGAGATCGGCGCGTACGGCCGGTTCGGGTCGTGCTCCGGATTGCAGCTCGCCTTCGAGCTTGAGGCATTGGTCGTACATGGCCCGTTTGCTCGCAAACA
The DNA here is from genome assembly GCA_023630325.1 of Syncephalastrum sp. PYS2702. NCBI lineage: Eukaryota > Fungi > Mucoromycota > Mucoromycetes > Mucorales > Syncephalastraceae > Syncephalastrum > Syncephalastrum sp. PYS2702. Next base: position 94,764 of record JAMAMT010000062.1, read on the forward strand.
CCTGCGCAACGCGCTGGTTGATGGTATCGAGGTCCTTTTGCACCTCGCAGAGGTTGCTGTGCAAAATCTCAAAATTGAGCTCGAGCGTGTTGAGCGAGACGTGATGGTCTTTCTGGCCATACAGACGTGCCGCTGTCATTTGTCGTTTCCACTGGGCTGGGCCCTGGACGGTAACAGGGACGGTTGCTGTCGTGGACTTGGCGAGCTGAGCAGGGTCCGCCTCTTTGCTCAGTAAAAGACGGACGGTTTTCCATTTCACTTCGATCTCCTCACGCGCCACCTTGGCTTCGTCACCCTCCTTTGATTTCAGTGCAGTGAGTACCATGTCGACCGTGCGTGCCATGTCACTGCAGAGGCGTTTCCGATCTTCACGCGAATAGAGCACGGCATCGACGGAAACCGTGTCCAGAATCAAGAGCGACTGCGTCAAATTGGTCACACCATCCCATAGGTCAGCACCCTCGCCGCCCTGACCCGGTTGTTGGCGTGCGGCGGCACGGCGAAGCGACTCGATTTGCTCCACCAATTCGTCCTGATCCAGCTCAAGTTGGCAAAATCGGCCGTCGATGCGCTCAAAGACATCAAACAGCTTGTCGACCTTGTCGCCCTGGAGATCCGACATGTCCCAATCCGCTTGATGAATCTGCTCGACCTGCTCGAGTTCCTGTCGGTAATGCATCATGACGCGCTCCGCGCGCTGATCGGTCACGTCAAACATGTCGTGCGCTTGTCGCAGCTCGAGCCGGAGCCGCGTGATGGTTTCTTCAACAGGGAAGGACGTCGTATTGAGGATGCTGTCGGTGATCTTGGCCAAGGCCGATTCAATACTGTCTGTGAACGTGGTTTGATAACTGAAGAAGGCTTTGAGAATCTTCTGAAACTCGAGGTCCATGTCACCCTCGTCTTCTTCCTCGTCGCTGCCTTGAAGCGAGGTCGCTGACGAAGGTTGGGAAAGCCATTTGCTGCTGTTGCTGCTACCGTTGGCGTCGGTGCGCAGGGTAGAACGCGAGACGGAACGCGACAGCGAGGCGGACGAGCCACGGTAGTCGCTTGCGTTTTCAAAAGGCTTCACGTTGCTGCCACCAGCACTCATGTACGACACAGACGACTTTGTCTTGATGGACGTTTTTCGCTCGTGCTCCAATTCTAGGAAACCGAATGTCAGTAAATATAGTGTGTGCGTTTAAAAAACTACATACGAAGTATGCGTTTCCGGATATCCTCGTTCTTGCAGACGTCCAAGGGTGTCAGGCCTTTTTTGTTCTTGAGCGTCAGATCCGCGTTCTCCATAATGAGTACTTCGAGAACTTCAGGCACACCGCCAAACTCGGCCGCAAAGTGCAGCGGTGTGTTGCCGTTCGGGTCAGCAATGTTGACAAGCGCGCCGAGGCGAATCAACAGAGACGCGGCTGCAGCAAGGTGCTGTGGCACGGTCGGAGCTGCCATAATAGCCTTCCAGGTGGCGTCGGGTGTATGGTTGGACGAAGCCGACGTGGCCGATTCCGCTGACTGTACCGAATAGCGACTCGGGTCCGTGTCATTCTGTTCCGTTGTAGGCGACAGGGGCGGCGGTGGCGAGCTGGGGCCCGCATCGGCCACAGACGACGTCATGCTCGAGATAGAATTCATGCGCATCGGGTGTGCCGACATGGTGCGTTGCTGGGGTGTCTGGGGCGGCTGGCTTTTCTGGTCTTTGTTGCTCTTTTGGATCGCCCATGTCTTGCCGTCCTTGTCGAGACCAAATCGCGCAAGATGGTGCAGAGCAGTACGGCCATAGTAGGTCTGCGAGTTGATATCAATACCTGCTTGGTATAGGAGCACGATCGTGTCGAGCGAAGGCAGCGGCTTGGTCCGCATGGCGTGGTGGAGTGCAGTCATGCCGGTTTTTGGGTCATGGAAATTGACAAGCAAGGGACCTGACAGGGGACGTTGATCTTTGTGTAAGGGTGGCGACCATAGCAGGAGTGTGCGCAGCGTCGCATGATCATGTCGTTTAATTGCCTGCAGAAATGCATTTTGCAGTATCTGGGTGATAGGGGCAGCGGTGGGGTCCATCAGGTCAACGTCGTGGAGCGTTTTAAATTGAACGTGTGAGAGTGAGGATGGGTATTCTGGGAGGGAGGAGATCAAGTGGGACAGTTTGGTATAATTCGTCAAGGTGTGTTTCGCCAAGGGCGTTTGGCCATGCAGATGCTAAAAGGCATATTAAAAGACGCGTCGGATTGGTGAGGGTAGAGGCTTACCGCGAGCTCATGCCGTCGGCATCGCAGTGCTTCCTCGTAAAGCTGAACAATCTCGGGGCTTCTTCCGGCGTATTGAATGGCAGACCAGCCATGATTGTCCGTGATATCAGGAGAAGCATGGTAGTTTAGGAGGAGCTTCACAATGGGTAAATTTCCGTCGCGTGCTAGTCGATAGGTTGGTAAGTGATTTGATTGTTTCACAGCCGAACCGGATTATTTACCAGCATACATCAAGGCAGTGGCGCTTTTGCTGTCGGTGCCATCGACATTGATACGACCGTCTTCGAGTAGGAGCTGGATGACATCTGTTTTGCTGAGGTAGCTGGCGAGACAAAGGGGAGTGATCCCCTTGATCTCGAACTGCGGGGCATCGAGGGTGGATACAAAGAGATTCGGATGCCGTAAAAGGATATTTTTCATGATATCGTAATGTGCATCGTGGGTTTTGGATATGAGAGGCAGGTTGGTGGTGTTGATATTGGCGACGTCGAGGTCCAGTCCGTAGATCGCACAAATGAGCGCGGTCCTACAATAGATTTGTGTTACCCACACACCTGTCTGTCTATCTTGCCCGTTGTTTTTTCTGGGTCCCTCTTTTTCCCTCCATAATTTTGGGATTCTTTTCGCCCTGTTGTGAGTATTTACCTGCCCCGGCCATCCTTGACGTTGATGTCTGCGCCAGCGCTGAGCAAGAGACGGCACATATCGGCGTGGCCGCCAAGAACGGCAATGTTCAGGGCACGGCTGTGGTACTCTTGGCCGCTCTGCAGGCGTTCTCGCAGTTCGGGACGTGCAGATGCGGTGGATGGCAGAACGGGCGAATAGGTGTCTTTTGCATTCCATAGGATGGGCGAGTTGACGTCGATGCCGGTCTGGAGGATTTGCCGGACCTTGTCCACATTGTTTTGCGAGACGGCAAGTAAAAAGTCCATCAATCAAAAGGGCGGAAAAAGGTGCGCGCAAACGGGATTTTTGGGTCGGCTTCCATTTTATAAATGGTTTAAAGGGAGGTCCAAGTGGGGGGAGGGAGTCATATTTATATTATGTGCTTTATTTTTTGTTCCTACAGTGAAAAGAATTAAACTGCTTTCAGGCCTGGTCCGAGTTCTTCTTTTGTTCTGCTGCCCATCCGTCACACGCCATGCACGCAGAGTACACCACTGTTTCTTGCTTGTACTGCAGTGCCCCATCCACTCTGTCTCGCCATTCTTGTTTCTCACGATCGGCTTCTTCTAATCCCACCAAGGCCTCCATGACTGTCTCATACTCCAATCCCGCGGGCCTAATAGCTCTCAGTGCTTTCTTTCACTCCTGTAGCATAGAGTGAGTACTTACTCGTCAGGTACACGAGCAGCAGTCTCCTCAATGGCGTGTCGCTGCATTATTTCCTTGTCCTTGACGAACGCTTTGGCTGAAGTCAACAAGTCTCTCACGTTGGTGGCCATCGTTTGCGCTGTTTTACACACAGACGCTGTCAGCATGTGAAATTAAGTTTACCAGTGTGACACATTGCCTTGTTGCTGCACGCGCTTCGTCTGTGCCTCGCTCGTCTTATTCTTACCCGGTGGCGTCAGAACAACAATATCCTCACAATGCCATGAACAATTGACAGCAGTCTCCACAAACATCTGATAAATCGAACTGGATATTATCCCGTCAAATTAAAAGATCGTTTGTGTTGTTATTGTGCAGGTGTTGTCTCCTTAAAATTTACATGATGTCGCCCTCGGCACGGCGAATGCGTTCAGTGGCGGTCTGCATATTGACCAGTACTGCTTTGGTCTCAGTGATCGCCTGCACCGTCCTATTTAGATAGATAGAGTGAGCTGATAACAAGTCGAGTGTGTGCATGGTGCACCTTTACTTGTTCATGTTCATGCGGGTTGGATGGAAAAGCGGGGAAAAAAAGAGGGAGCGCGTCAAGTGTGTTCATATTCTAACACTTTCTTCTCTCTTCATTTTTATTTTACCTGGCGATGGGTCTGTTAACAAAGGCGCAGCTTCAAAAGTACGCAAACGACGGATACCTCGTTTTGGAAGACGGTAGGCACCCGCAGATATTACGTATATTGTACCTGCCTGCTTTTTTGAATTAACAAGCTGAAATAATATGACCGGAAACAACTAAAAAAAAAAAAAAGCTCTCAGCGAGAATCAGCTTCATGTGCTTCATGAGGAAGCTGACATTTTAACCAACTACCTTCTGTCAGAAGGCTACGATCTCAGTCAAGATTTAGGGTGTATTGTCGGTGAGTTTTCTATTCCAAGAACAAATATAGCCCACACATGATGCGTACGGAAAACGTGCTCACGCCACCGCCCGCGTCCGCGAATTATCTTTTATATCGAAACAGAGCCTTTGACATGTGGCTACTTGGACGAGCCAGAGAACGATGATTACAAATATAGTGTATCGGCTTATAAATCACGGAGAGATGCTATCAGTCAAGTCAACGTGTCTCATGTTGTCCTGGAAACCGTGAGCGCGTGGGCAGCCCAGCTGTTGGAGGAGGACACGGTGTATGTGGTACGACAAAGATAGAAACAGACAACACGTCAGGATGCTTGCCTTGTGTAACCCACACGCGACCTCTCATTACGCCCCCCACTGTGTACTGTAGTTCAACGAGCAGTACATCATTAAACCCCCTCGCTCGGCGGCGCATTCTCAGTTTGCTTGGCATCGTGTAAGCAACTTTTCATTCTTTCTTGGGGTAGGAAGAGGGCCTCACATGTCGTTTAGGACTCGGATTATTTGAGGCGTGAGCAACAGGAAGAAGACACGGTCGCGTGCTGGATCGCCTTGGATGACATGAGCCAGGTAATGAAGTTACAAGAAGAGGGGCGAGGGATAGGCAGAGGAAGAGGGGTTGGAGGGGTATAACAGCCAAATCAAAAGACAGGTGTGTAACGTCTTCCAATACAGAAGAACGGAACTCTCCTGGTACGCCCACTGGGCCCGGGTGGGAACAGCCGAGAAGAATGGATCGAAACCAGGGCAGGCAGTATTGTCTTTATGTCCAACCGGCTGCTTCACAAAAGCATTGGTAATCCTAGCGGCCAATTCAGGCGAGCGTATATGCCGCAATATTCAACCAAACCATTCGGCTCGGTTGGATTGGCAGTGGAGTGTTGTATAATAAAGACCGCAGCAAAACACTCGTGACGAGCAACTTTTTTGGCTGAGTTTTGATTGACCCGGTTGCACTGTAAAAGTCCTCCTTGGAAAAACCCGCCTGAAAACTGTTTCTTCTTTTTTCTCTTACACTCGACGTGAAAATCATCACATACCCCTCAGTCCAATGGCTTTGAAGCGTATTAACAAGGTAACTGCCATTCCTCCCATTGTCTTTTGGATGTGCGCTTGCGCTTTGTCTTTTGTGCTCGAAATTCCTTGTCATTGTCCTTTCGAAAAGGAAAACCCCTGGTTCTTTGTAGATTGGCCCAACCTACCCCGTCTGGACTACCTTTGCTCATTGTTCTCTTCTTGGAGTCATCTTGCCATCCCCAAAAGTGCAGATGACTCGCAGTGGCATGGGTAACTCGACAGGCGAAAACTGGGTTTTGGGGGAGCCAACTTTCTAAAACGCACACAAAAACGCACAGTCGCACATCCTATGCACCTATCGGACCGAAAGTACATTACTGACAATATTGTTCTCTTTTATTTCCCCTTTCAATGACAGGAATTGAAAGATCTTGAGCGTGACCCTCCATCGTCTTGCTCGGCTGGCCCCGTCGGCGATGATCTCTTCCACTGGCAGGCTACCATTATGGGCCCCGTAAGTATATAATGAAAATGAGAAAGAGGAAGTCGAAGAAGGGCGTACTCATCATTCGTTGTATCTCGTTTCTTGCTGTGCAGGAGGATAGCCCTTATCAAGGTGGTGTCTTCTTCCTCTCCATCCACTTCCCTACGGATTACCCATTCAAGCCCCCGAAGGTAATTATCCTAAACCTGCTGACGTACTTAAAAAAGGTGTGATATATACTCATTCTCGTTTTGCATTTCTAGATCAACTTCACGACTAAAATCTACCATCCCAACATCAACAGCAACGGCAGCATCTGTCTTGATATTCTGAAGGATCAGTGGTCGCCTGCTCTCACGATTTCTAAAGGTATGTTTCAAAAGATTTTTCCTTTTTTTGAACATTCTCTTTTTTATCGGCTGCGGAAAACTGAACGTATGACGTGATACTCTACAAATTGTAGTCCTCCTGTCAGTCTGCTCGCTGCTTACCGACCCGAACCCTGATGATCCGTTGGTCCCCGAGCTCGCCCACATCTACAAGAACGACCGCACACGCTACGAGGCGACCGCGCGGGAGTGGACGAGAAAGTATGCCAGTAAGTGTATATGTTTCTGATCTAATCTATTGGGTGCTAAACATTCTCTCTCGTTCTCTCCACCTCCGCCTTCTTCTCTCTCTTTCTTCATCTTTCTATTAGTGTAATTGCTCATATGGTTGTCTGTGATCAATTAAAGGTAGACTGCGAATGTACAAATGGGAAGGGGTTCATGTTTTTCAGTGTTGGAAGTCATATGTTTTATTATTGTCCCTATAATTGTCTGTCGCATACTATGATACCTGATTCATAAAGACCAGTGACGATGAGGTTATGGGTGTCTGCATCATAGACAGCTCCAGAGGAGGTGCCATAACGTGACCCATCATCGACGAAAATATCCTTCACCTCGTCCTTTTGACTGTTCCAGAGCACAACCCGCGATGGAGGGCGCTGGACGCCGGTGTGGTTGGCTTGCTTAACAAAGCTTAGTAGCGACAAGGCCTTGGGATGTCCGGTGACGATCAGATCGTCTGTCTGATCGTTGTAGTGAAGATTGTCAGCCGCCATGCCGACCTTGACCTGATCGACCCGATCCAAGCTGACCAGCGTCGCATTGTCGTTGACGGTGATCTTGTACTTGTTGACACGGACTCGGTTGGTTTCAGCGATGAAGAGAACCGACGCGTTGCCAGCCACACCGTTCGCAAACGAGAGACCACGTGCCACAGGATACACCTCGTCGGTGCGCGCATCATAAAAGTACGCACCCGCGATAGGCAGAAGCGCAAAATTCTCGATTGTTTTGAGCAGACCCGATGCGAAATAATGGTCGTTTGTGAAAAAGAACGAGGGCAGGCCGTCTTGGCCTACAAAGCGTTCGTCATCATAAATGTGCACTGCGTTAGGATGAGCAATCAGCGGATGGCGTAGCGTGCGTTCCCAGATAAGACCGTCCTCGGTACGGCTGAACACTTCGATTGCAGGTGCCTCGTGGTGTGGCAAATTGATCACCAGGAAACGGGTTGTTTCCTTGCCATTTTTTATGGTCACGGCATGATCCATGCCGAGCGGATGGAAGTTGCCAAGAAACTCTTCATTTTTGATGACCGGCACCTCGTCAATATCGCCCTGTTCGGCCATGAACACCTTGCATTTTCAATTCAAGGTATGATCTGCCTTACCTTGAGATAATCGACGCGCCAAATAGCGCCATGCTCACGCGCAGGCTGAGAACGCTCTTCGAGCGGCAAAAAGTTGACATCCATAATTGTGTTGACTGCATCACGGCTCGGGTCGCAGCTCAAGTAAACCACACCTCGTTCTGTCTTCGACAACGACGCTTCCTCGCAATTTTTAAATCTAGCTGCACCTATAAATAAAAATAAATAAGAGTGAGTGTCTTGTGTTTTGGGTATACGAATAAACAGTATCTGCTTACTACGCATGTTGACACAGCCAGTATGATCCGTAGGAGTGATGGTCCTGGAGAGACCACTCAGGTCGAGTAGGGGCCCTAACATGCAGTTAGACTTGTCTGTGCATGTTCCAATGGCGGTCATCTTACCAATGTAGCCGAGGAAAATAGCCAAAGTGGCGATAGCAAGCCAAAGGCGTTCGTACATTGCGTGTAAGAAAGCAAGGGAAACGCACAACAGGAAAAAGCGCAGCAAACATAAACTACGCGCTCTTTTACCAGGACACAAAGTGTGGCTACCATGGTAGCACAAAATAGGTCAAGATAACTGAATGGCATACGCGAGTTACTTGCTTTTTGTGTATTGTGTGGGTGTGCGGTCTGTGTGTATGTATTACGTACACGCGACTGTAAATCCTCCGGCATGATTAATCCAAAACCAGTCTTCTCTTTCCTGCGTAATTTTCTTTTTTGTGTTTTTTCTCGACTTTTTTCGATTCTCTCGGATTACACTGGTATATCATGCAAGATGAGGACGAAAACCAGCCTTTGCTACACCATCACGAACACGAAGACGAAGAGAATACTGAGAACCAAGCTGAGGCGGACGCCTTTGGTGTCACCGTGTCACATATGATGGATCTCATGGATCCAAAAAATCCGAGCTTGCTGCACCGCCTAGGCGGGCCCGATGCGATCTGCAGCGCGTTGCACGTTAACCCACAGCACGGCCTTGATAATGACGACAAAGACGACCTCAACAGGCGACGTCGTGTCTTTGGCCGAAACGACTTGCCCCAACCAACTTCCAAGTCCTTTGGACAACTCCTTCTCGCCGCCTACAATGACAAAACCCTGAGTAGGTGTCCCCACCCTTGCTCGAAGACCATAGCTCAACTCAAACCTATGTAGTTATGCTGACCATTGCGGCTGTCGCCTCCTTGTCAATCGGGATATGGCAGGACTACTCCAAAACGAGAGACAATGAACCTCGCGTAGGCTGGTACGACAGCATGTGGCCCACTATGGCCTCTGACGACATATGCTATATTTACATCTGAATGCATATCTAGGGTCGAAGGAACCGCCATCCTCGCAGCCGTGCTGACCGTCATTCTCACCAATGCCGTAAACGACTTCCAAAAGGAAAAGCAGTTTCGCAAACTAAACGCAAAGAAGGAAGACAAGAAAGTCATTGTGCTGCGAAACGAGCGCGAGCAGAGCGTGGGCAACAAGTGCCTTGTCGTGGGTGACATTATTGAGCTCGAGCCTGGCAACATTGTCCCCGCAGACTGCATATACTTGACAGGCTATAAACTGGCCTGCGACGAGTCCTCCTCCACCGGTGAATCCGACGCCGTCGTCAAACAGAGCTGGACTGAAGGCTCTCACGACGTGGACTGCTTCATCCTCTCTGGTTCCAAGGTCCTCGAGGGCGTGGCGCGTGCGGTCGTGATTGCGGTCGGCCAGAATTCCTATTTCGGCAAGACCATGATGGGTCTGCGCCATGGTCGGCAAGCGGCAGCGAGCGAGGAAAGCACACCGCTGCAGCTCAAGCTCGACATCCTCGCCGAACAAATCGCCAAAGCCGGTTTCGCGGCTGCGCTCGCCATGCTCGTGACGTTGGTGACCAAGTTCTTCATCGTCGCCTTCCAACGCGCGACCTTTCCCGACAGTCAAGAGATCGCGTCGACGCTTGTCAGCATCATTATTCAAGCCATAACGATCATTGTTGTCGCCGTGCCTGAGGGCCTGCCGATGGCGGTGACCATGGCCCTCGCGTTTGCGACGACGCAGATGCTCAAGGACAATAATCTGGTGCGTGTCCTAGCCGCCTGCGAGACCATGGGAAACGCGACGACCATCTGCACAGACAAAACAGGCACGCTTACACAGAACCGGATGAAGGTGGCCAAGGGCTTTTTGGGGAACACGGAGCTGGCAGGCGAAGACAGTGTCGGATCGTGGGCGCAAGAGGTGGATCGACGCGTGGTCGATCTCATTATTGAGGGCGTCTCGGTGAACTCGACCGCGTTTGAAGAAACGGACGAACATGGCCAAACCGAGTTTCTGGGATCCACGACCGAGCGCGCCCTCTTGGTCTTTGCGAAGCAGCTCGGCGGTGATTATGTGCGACAGCGCCGTGACGCAGAGATCGTCAAGGTTTATCCATTTTCATCACGCACGAAAACCATGACAACGGTACTGGCTAAACGGAAGAACTGCTACTGTGTGCATGTCAAGGGCGCCTCTGAAATCGTTCTGCGCTCATGCACCCGCTATCTCGGCTCAGATGGACAGCCGCTGCCATTGGATGACCAAGTACGCCGGCGCTGGGAAAAAGTCATCGACGAGGACGCGACCAAGGCTTTGCGGACCATCGCCCTCGCTTACTGTGAGCTAAACCATGACGAGTATGCGTCCACGTCGTCTGATGAAGACGAGCCACCGCTGGAGGAGCTGACCATGATCGGTGTCGTGGGTATCCAAGACCCGCTGCGACCAGGCGTCGTCGAGGCTGTGCGTGCGTTTCGGCAGGCGGGTGTCTTTGTGCGCATGGTTACGGGCGACAATATCAAAACTGCAAAAGCCATTGCGCGGGACGCCGGGATCCTGACCCAGGGTGGTGTGGCGCTCAGTGCAGCAGAACTACGCCAGATGACGCCCCAGAAACAGCGTGAGGTGATTCGCCGCATGCAAGTCCTCGCACGTTCTTCGCCTGCGGACAAAACCAACGTGGTGATACGTCTCCAGGAGCTGGATCAGATTGTGGGCATGACGGGTGACGGCACCAATGACGGGCCGGCCCTCAAGCTTGCTGACGTCGGCTTCAGCATGGGCATCACTGGCACCGAGGTTGCTAAAGAAGCCTCTGATATTATACTGATGGACGACAATTTCAACTCCATATTGAAGGCGCTACTCTGGGGCCGCACCGTCAACGATGGTGTGCGCAAATTTCTGACGTTCCAGCTCACTGTCAACGTTGCCGCTGTGGTGATCTCCTTTGTTAGTTCCGTCACATCCGACAAGGCAGAGAGCGTGCTTTCGGCCGTGCAACTGCTATGGGTCAACCTTATTATGGACACGCTCGCTGCACTGGCACTCGCAACAGAACCACCCAGCATGGACCTCTTGAACCGCAAGCCGTCGTCCAAATACGCGCACCTGATCAACTATCAAATGATCAAGATGATATTATGCCAAGCTACATTCCAGATTGTCGTCAACCTGACCATTATGTATGCCGGTTTCTCCATGTTTCAGCTCGATCAGAACAGCCCTGCCGACCGCGCCTTGTTGCGCACGATGGTCTTTAACATTTTCGTGTTTCTTCAAATATTTAACGAGCTCAATTGCCGCCGCATTGACACCATCAACATTTTTAAGGATATCCAGCACGACTACATCTTTATCGCTGTGCAAGCCTCCGTCATTGTATGTCAAGTCCTAATCGTTACCTTTGGCGGTATTGCATTCAGCACTGTGCCTCTCTCGCCCTTGTACTGGTTAATCACAGTCGCTATCGGCGCACTGTCACTCCCTGTCGGCTTCATTATTCGCATGGTACCCGACTGCTTTGGATGTGAGCAGCGCTTCAACCAAGACGCACGTCCCTTGGCAAGCTACTCACAGTTGAATTGGGAGGGTGCTATCGACCATGTGCGGACGCAATTGCGGGTGTATTCAATCCTCCGCAAATCCTACTATCAGCAGCAGTCTTCCAAGCTTCCGTCTTTCCAACAGCAAGACCGGTATAACCGCCCCGTCCACCGCCATGCCTACTACCACCCAAACAAAAATGTGTCGGAGCCGGGCAGCAGCGACGAGAACAGCGGGAAGGGTGGAACGAGCAACGCAGCCTTCCGCATCAATGTCGAATATCCCAATAACAGTAGTAGTACCAGCTTACGATCCATTCGAAGCATGCCTATCAGCCGCTCTTCTTATGAAGCCAGTTCGCCTGACAACGACCCCCAGGAGCAAGATTCCCCAGCACCCGAGCCAAACACCAAACAAAACAAGCACCCGGACAGTAGCTTTTAAGAATCACAAAGAGTGGAAAAGAGAAAAACATCCCCCCAACAGCATATGTAACAATATAAACTTCATACCATTTCACATCTGCTTTGTTACTCGAAACAGGGTAGGTATCATTTGTGATATCAAGAAGGTACAGGAGGATACATGCTCGCTAGATAGAGATCCCATTATAAGCTGGCCAGTTTCTTTCGATAAGGATCCCCAAACTCCTCGTTGAGCTCTTCAAAAAACTCCCATTGTCGTGCTTCATTCAGGGCGCGCCCAAAAAGCTTCTTGAGCGCTTTCTGTGTCTCGGGCGTGTCCGCATATGGAACAGATAAGTCTAGGACCCTGAGGTTCTTGGCGAGTCCAGATTGGCGTGCGTTCTTGCGAAAACATTCCAGGCCGCTCTCTGTGGTGCCTGTACCAAGATGCACCTGCAGATGGGTAAGGCTGGAAAGGGATCCAAGATAGGAAAGAAAGTTGTCCAAGTCCACAGTCGTCCATTGACTAGAGTAGCTGAATTTTCGGAGTGGGTTATTCTGTCGTGCAGCCGATTCGCTGATAAAGGTAAGCACACCGGTGAGATTCATGGGGCAGCGTGTCAAACTGAGCACGGCCAGATTCGGCAGTGAGCCTATGGCAGCAAAAGCGGAGGATGAGAGGGTGACGCGCACAAGGACGAGTTTGCGTAGTGCGGGTGAGCTGAGCAAGAGTAAAGGCAACGGGGAGATGTTGGCCGAGATACCAAAGCCCATGGTCAGCTCTTGCATACGCTTTAGCTGGAAGAGAGGCTCTACTTCGTCTGGGGTCAATGAGACGTCATCCGGATTGCCTGCATATACGAGCTTGGTCAAAGTATGCTGGTTAGACACCAACATCGAACGCAGGTCTGCGCGAGTCATCAAGGGCTCGCGCGAGTCGAGGAATAAGTGTTGTATGCCCTGTGTTTGCAGTTCTCCTGGTATGTCCTTGTCGTCCTCATTCGTCTTTGGTAATTCCGGCAGTTGGAGGGCTCCAATGGAAAGAGATTTCAGACTGGTACACTCTTGGCGGACGATACCAATGAATTGATGGGGGTCTGATGCGTTTTGCTCGTGGTGAGCATAGAGACGGAGGTATTGGAGGCGAGGGCAGCATGCCACAATGAACGTGGCCTCGTTGACGCCATCCGACTCCCAACAGGTCATCCAGTCGAGGCGCTTGAGGTCAGTGACCTGGCGGTCAGGCAAAAGAATGCCGTCCCAGGCTGGAAGTGAGTACCGGTCAACCAGGAAAGGCTGTGGTGTATAAGTGAGCTGTACAAGCCGAGGGCACAGGGTAAGTAGAACGGGCAATAAGCCCAGGGGTCTCAGAGAACACTCTGTGATGGTGAGCGATGTCAGGCACGTGCTAAGCTTGGACATGCTTTGGATGAAGACGGGCTCGAGGAAGCTTTGCTGCCCGGAGAGACCCAACTCGGGGCGATAGGTGGATGTATCTTCGATCACTACGGCATCACAGTAAGATACGAGCATCTCATAGAGACAGCACGACATGCAAACCTATGCTTTTAACATGCGTGCACTGTGCGTTCGCGATCAAATAGAGCAATGGGCATATTTTGACATTGGTGGTGATAGAGAGCGTGCGCAGGCTAGGAGAAAGCACGCGGGACAGACCAGCCTGCCAATACCCGTTGGATTGCTTGTCGAGAAGGTGGATACTGAGATCCCTCCACACTGTGGTGTTACTGAGGAGCTCTTGTTGCCATTGACGTGAGACACACAAGGCAGTGACACGTTTTGTGGGGACAAATCGAAAAAGGTAACAAAAGACTTCGCTGGGTAAAGCAGCGGCGGGGTCGACTTTGCTGTCGCGTCGCGCAGCCGCCTTGGCCGCACTGTCTTCGAGCTTGACAGAGTCGCTGGAGTGGCGGACTCCCTTTTTGTAGGCTTCCACTGCTTTCTTATAATCAACTTTGTCGCACCAAATATCGCCCTGCCATTGGTAGCCGCTCGGTGAATGAGGAAACAGCCGAGTGAGGGTCATGGCATGTTGCATGGCTGCATTCAGGCGCTGTGATTTTAGTTCTTGAGCAATGCGTAACTCTAACAGTGAATGGTATGCGTCACGCAAGCAATCTTCGGCGCGTGCATAGTGGGTGGACTTGGTTGCCTGAAGCGCTTGCTCAAGTAAATATACGACGTCCACCATCGAAAACGGAAGACCGGAGACAAACAGCACCTGCTAATGTCAGGTCCGTTTCGTCACACATGAATCTAACGCGCATGAGTGTTTTCAACTACTACCATGCATATCACAGCATAGATATTGATACACTATGGCCACCCGAAGCTTTTATATCCGTCAACCATTATACACATGCTCTTTTGCCTTTATACACCATGTGACAGTGTTATCACGCTGGGCGTGCATATATGATTCAACTTAGTATTACATCGGCTTTCAAGGAAAGGGGCTTATAGCTTTTTCCCTACCCGGTGTTTTGTCTGTGCTACCCGATACCGTGATGACCATAACCATAGATATGGGAACAATGCTCCACGGAACAGGATAGATCAAGGGTTGGGGGTGATTAGTAATCGACGGCATAGAACCATTGAAGCAGCAGCGAAGCATCTCTGAGGCGGTGCGACACGAACGAACCTCCATGCTCTGATAGGCTGTCGGCCAAGAAATGAGGTATAGACCGTATTGACCATTGATTTGTCAATAAGACGCGCAAGAACCGTGCAAAGATGCTTCATTATTCAGCATAGTGCGGCCTCGTCTCGCCTCAGCCGTATCGGTGATACCATGTGGTCACGCAATGCGTTTTTAAAAAGACGCGAACCGGAAGAATAGCAATTTCTCGCGAATTCAGTTTCTCTTATTATGGCTTTATCGCAACGCGCCGTCGCGAGTCTGGCAGCACCCAATCCTTTGCGCGAGGTGTTTGATGAAGTGAAGGATATATTCCAGCCAAACAACGCTATTATCAACATTGGCCTGGCTCAGAATGAGCTCATGGAGGACAAGCTCGTAGCCAAGGTAGTTGAACGCGGCTCATTCGACGCCTGTGTCTCATTGTGATTCTTTGCAGATCAAGGAGTGCCTCACATTTGAGCCCTCGGTAAGCGATAGAATCATGCTGAATTAATAGCAAAAGGTGACACATGGTTCTATTTATTCAAATCAGGATGCCAGCTATGGCGATCCTCATGGTTCCAAGAAGCTGCGTGGCATCGTCGCATCCATGCTAAATAGACATTTCAAGCCCCGGCAAGAACTGACGCTGGACCACATTATTGTCACCACCGGTTCGGGAGCCGCTCTCTACTTTCTAACCCAGGCCATCATGGACCCGGGCGATAGTGTTCTCGTACTCGCTCCCTACTATGGCAACTTTGACGCCGATCTTTGCGTCCTCACAGGCGTGGATCTCGTGCCTGTGTACCTAGACGAGCATGACGACGGTGCCGTGACCGTGAGACTCCACGTCCTTGAGACTGCGTTGCAGGACGCGGCCAACCGAGGCAAACGCATCAAATCCTTACTGATAACTAATCCACACAATCCTTTGGGAAAGTATGTACCACATGTGCACCACAGCTTTGATCACACAACAAAGATATGAGACCAGGTGCTAAACATAATATAGATGCTTTTCGCGTGAATCGCTGGAGACGTTGGTTCAATTCGCGTCCAAACACAAGCTGCATCTTATCTCTGACGAGGTGTACGGCTTATCTGCCTTTGGACATCTGCTGGACAAGAACGAGGAAACCGAACCGTTCGTATCCGTCCTGAGCCTATCCAATCTGCCTGACTTGATTGATACGAGCTACGTGCATGTCGTGCACGGCATGTCGAAAGATTTCAATCTTAATGGAATACGCGTAGGGTTCATCATTGAGCAATACAACCCCCGGATCATTGACATGCTCAAATTATCTGCGTAAGTGGCGCATGCAAAAGTGGGTCGATACGCGCAACTAAATGAAAATGAATGTACGAATCAATACAGGCTGTTCAGCTATACCACTTCGATCACCGATCGTCTGTTGTGTAACTTGCTGTCCGACGAGGAATTCATAGACAGGTAAGAATAAATTTTTTGGGGGTTGCATAGTGATATATATTATATGTGCGTCGGCTGTTGGGGTAATGATTGGTGTGCATTTGCTTATCAATGGAATATAGCTTCATTGAAGAGAACCAGAAGCGGCTAGCGGAAGGTTATAGATATGCGACGAACTTATTGGATGAGCACGGACTGTCCTACATACCGGCAGACGGAGGTCATTTTCTCTTGGTGGATGCCAGATCAAAAAACCCTCACATTCGGACATTCGCCGACGAGAAAAAAGTATGGAAGTGCTTGCTAGAAAGCGGCGTCTATATCGGCCTCGGACAAGTTTTCCATACGCGTGTTCCAGGCTTCTATCGGCTGACATTCTCTCTTAAACCGGACAAGCTGGCGCAAGGGATCAGAAAACTCGTGACAGCTTTGGAACGAAATGTTGCACAAGCCGACCAGAAATAACACACTGTTTATTTTTTCCATCGGCACACGTGTTTTTATAAAGTGAAGACAATGCAAGAATATCGAAAGAGAAATCAGTCCTATGAAATTGTTGATCTATCATATGAACAGGGTTCGGAATTCGAAGGCGCAGGGTCCTCCTGCTTTTTTCACTCATTTCTGACTATGAACAAGCGAGACACTTTATGAAGGAAACACAGACGAGCAGAAAGTTGACTACAAAGCGACACCTAACTCCATACAAGGAAACAAGGAATGGGCGATGATGGGGGGAGGGAACAAAAGGCGAGACAAGAGCGGGACGAGAAGCAAAATCAAAAGGGGGGAGGGAGAAGCAATGTAAAATAAAGAATAAGGATTTGACAGCGAGGTTGATGATGTACGACATTTCCATAAAGGAATTGGGTAGGTAGCAAGGCAGTACCACCTAAAAACGGATAGACAGCACTCACCTCCTTTTTGATTCAAGGTGCTAATTTTTTTCGGGAGCCGTCCTTTGTCGCACGACAGCTGAAGATCAGATCCGCGCGCGCAGAACCCCTTGTCGGCCTTCCCATTATAAATACAGGACCTCACCACAAGTCCACACCCACATTTCCCCAACGTCCAACATATTTTCTAACAGCAACCATGACTGTCGAAGAGCAAACCAACAAGCCTGAGGAGCAACAACAGGAACAGCAGCAGCAGCAGCAGGAAGAACCCAAGAAGGAACAGGAGCAAGAGGCTCCTGCTCAAGAAACTCCAGCTGCTGAGGAATCAGCCTCTGCTGAGGCGACTGAGGAGCCCAAGAAGACTGAGGAAGAGCCTGTCGAGGCCGAGAAGAAGCCTGCTGAGACTCCTAAATCCGAAGAAAAGCCCAACAAGCGCTTCAGCCTGTTTGGCTTTGGCAAAAAGCGCTCTAAGGTACATTTCCCGATCAAATCAAAATTGGGAGATAATGTCATACTCAATCGTATTTCCTCATTATTCTAGAGCCCCGCCCCTACCACGGAGGAGCCCAAGAAGAGCGAGGAGCCTGCTTCGGTTGAGCTGCCCAAGATTGAGGAGCTCAAGCCTATCAAGGCCGAGTCAGTCGTAAACGAGCAAAACCAGCAAGAGCCCGAGGCCTCTAATGAGGAGGCCAAGGAGGGTGATAAGCCCACTGAGGAAGCCGCCGTTGTTGAGACCTCGACTGAGACTGATACCGACAAGAAGGCCGAGGAGAAGAAGGATGACAAGGAGGAAGCCAAGCCCAAGAAGACTAACTCGGCCAAGCGTCAGTCGATCTTTGCTAAGCTGTTCTCCGGCGGCAAGAAATCGCCTGTCGAGGAGAAGCCCGCTGCCCTCGCCGAAGAGCCCGAAACCACGCCTGCTGAGAGCACAGAGGAGCCCGCCGCTGAGGCTGCCGCTGTTGAAGGTAAGACAGAGAGCAACTTTATGCAGTGGAGCGTTGCGCGTGAATACAATGCATACTTAAACTTGCCTTATTCGAACAGAGCCCGCTCAGGCCAAGCCCGAAGAAGTTGAAGTTAAGGAGGAAAAGCCTACCTCGCCCAAGCTCGGCCGCCGTTTGACCGAGCTCTTCAAGAAGAAGAACAAGAAGCAAGCCAACAACGGCCCCGCAGTCGAGACGGTTGAGGTTGCTGTCGAGGAAGAGGAAGAGGAGGAGCATCCTGAGGAGCAGCCCGCCACCGAGCAGGCTGAGAAGGCCGCCGAGGAAGCACCCAAGGCCGATGACAAGGCGGAGGAGAAGAAGGATGAGGTGGACGAGAAGGCAGCCGCCGCCGCCGCATCAGCAGACGCCCCCGCGCCGGCTGCCACGGCATAAAGTTTCGTGCCTATACAGTAATGAAACGTTCCTTCCTTTTCTTTTTGCATCACACCCACTCCCATCCGCACTGCTCAGACGCTACTCCACTTTTACACTAGCTCCATCTCTCGCAAACAAATCCACCATTGCCTACTACTTATTTACTTAATACTATACTTGTGTATCGAGAATAAAAAAAAATCCATTTCTTGCTTGTCTCTATTCATGTTGCATGCAATATCACAACGAAGTAGCATGGCATTTCCAAGCCGTCACGGCGCTATGCGTGCGTGGAGTTGTGTAACGTTCGAGGCGCGATTTTGAAACAAAATATGAAATGCAGCTCCTGTATCTGTTTTGCTTGTATTGAAAGCCCCTTATATTCTTGCGTTCTGGTTTGCCTTTTTTTTTCCTCTTCTTTTCTCTCTAGCTTTTACTTTTATCTTCATTGCTGCTCGCACCATACCATGCTCGCCACCGCTCATGAATCACAGCTCGGCCATAGCCTCGACCAACCTAACGCGTCCGACGCGACTCTGGTCACATCAGACGTCGTGGACGATATCTCACCCGGTCTCCTGGAAGACGTCGCCCTGGCTGCGATCGCACACCCATATCTTGATGCCATGACTGAAAAAATCCGTCAAGAGTCTATCCCGTGGGAGGTGAGGATCTCGTACAGGACAGAGAATACAGAGTGTTTCTTATTTGTGTTGTATTTCTCAAGTGCTACTCAACCGTTGGACTTATCACAACTGACGAGGTGGCCATGATCAGGCACATTGAGAACAAACCGAAGGAGGACATCGATACTGCCATGAGCGAGGTAGGCTTAATAAACGCGGCTTAATTTCATTTGTTCCTATTATTTACTGGATTTGCTCTTGCTTATTTTCCGCCTGCCAGCACGGTATCCACTATGCAGGAATGTTTCTAGACCTGCTGCACAAAATGGCACGCGTTGACGCCTTACAAAAGGTTCTGGTGCTTATCCAAGACATGCTCAACGGCCATGTGGAACGCATTTCCCTTTTTCACCAAGCGAGTCGGGACCGTCCGGATTACCCGTTCGGTCCTTTCCAAAAGTAAGACCGTGCATTCAATTTTCTTGAAAGGAATACAGTGCTGATGTATTGTTGTACAATATTGACGCCAAAAGAGCCCTGCGTATCAACGATGAGTTTATTGGCCTCCAGGCGAGCAAGTTTTTAGCCCTGTTGATATGGTAAGCCGGAGCCTCACCGTTATGTTGTTCATTCACCGTTTATATACAATATGTAGCTCCACTCCAAAATCAGATCTCGATATTGGGGAATTCTTCCGCTGGATGACGTTCCAGCTGCAGAGCCCAAACTCAGAATTGATTGAGTTGAACGTCCAAATACTTGGTGCTGTTTTCCATATCCCTGCATATCGCAAAGTATTCTGGAATACATTGCATGCAGTTGACACGTGAGTTTTTTTCCGTAAAACAGAGTTTTGCGTTACTGATTTGTTTCGAAATTAGGCTCGTAAATATCTTGAAAAGAGGCAGCACCAACCCTCAATTTGTATACGAGACAGTGTTTGCGATTTGGCTTCTGACGTTTGACGAGGAGATTGCCCACCATTTGAATAGGTACGGTGAAATGTTTATAAAAGGCAAAATGGTGAAGAAGGCTAACCAGTTACGTTATGTAGAAAGTACGACGTGATACCCACATTGATTGAAGTCGCCAAAAGTGCTGTAAAAGAGAAGATTATCCGGGTGGTGGTTGCCACTTTCAAGGTAATCCCCGTCATGCACGATGGTATCATGGAAGTGAGCCTAAACTGGGCAACCTTAGAACTTTATTGAGAAAGCTCCGCTATCAAACCTTTCAGCTATGCTTGTTTCCAAGCTGCTGCCGTTTGTTAATCATCTGAGCAGCCGCAAGTGGGCGGACCAAGAGACAGTCATGGACCTTGAGTTTATTCAAGAGAAACTGGTCGATAGTTTTCAAAGCCTCACGTAAGCAGCAAAAAGAAGAAAAAGAAAAAGCAAGACGGCGTATGTGGTGTTCCTCGTTTCACTGACCGGATTGGGCTTGTGTACCTCCAGGACGTTTGAGGTGTATACCTCTGAGCTCGAAACCGGCAAACTGACGTGGTCTCCACCCCATCAATCGGAAACCTTTTGGCGCCGCAACGCAGCACAACTTGACAAAGATGACTTGCACTTTCTCCGGATTCTTACCCGGCTGCTTTATACCACCGATCCTTATGTCATGTCTATTGCTTGCCACGACCTTGGCCAATATGCGAAGTTCGGTCCACCGCGCGCAAAATAGTGAGTTACATGCTTTTTATTGGAAAGAGACATGTAGGCTCATGTGTGTATTATTATAGCAATCTGGAACAGCTGGGAGCAAAACATCGCATTATGGAACTCATGACACACTCTGATGTCGAGGTGCGCTATCAAGCCTTGAGTGCCACCCAGAAATATTTCGCCATGGTCGCATAAATAACAAACAGAAGACCCCATGTACATTTGTCTATTCCTTTCTTTCATTTTATATTTTTCTCTTTGAAAATAATAAAACATGTCATTTTTCATTTTACAGTAAAGCGCTGTCCTCAATTCCATTAAGAGCATGGAAAAGGAACATCATAGCGTTTGCGGCAAACTGCATGCCAAAGCCTTTGTAGAGACCCCGGATGCCCCATGCACTTGTTACCTTCTTCTCCTGCACGACCCGCTGCCGTTCGAAGAAATCGTCATCGTCAGTGCTGCTACCCGCATCGCGGTGGACCTTGGTCAGCGTCTTTTGCTTGACACGCTTCTCCTTGGTGCCTTCCTCCTTCATGATTTTGTACATCGCATCGAGGACGCCCTTGTACGGCACGGGTCGGATGGCGACGGCGGTATCAAAGCGTGCGGTGCTCGTCGAGTTGATCTGACACTGCAGGCGCTTACGGATGGTTTCAAGCGGCAAGGTGACGATCAAGCCGAGGGTATTGATGGTCATCTCTGCAAGGCCATAGAGGACAGGCGCGTCCGACGCAGAGATGTGCAGCAGGCGGTCGATAATAACGGGTACGCTGCTCGAGAGGAGAGGGCGCACAGTATGGTATAAGATGGTAGGGATGAGGTTGGTCAGGTAGATCTGGCGCAGGCCGCCTTCCTCGTTGCACATAGTGCGGAGGGCATGCGTGGCACCGTGGTACTTGTGGTTCAGAGGAGAGGCTGACTGGACGATCAAGCGCGTACGGATGACCTCAAGCGGACTCAGCAGCACGCCTACGACAATATGACTGACGACAAGAGTAATCATGTTGGGCGCAACACGGTCAAGGTACATGAGCGGGATGGTATCATCGTACAGACCAAACAGGTCGTTCAGGCATCCTTCCAGGACGGGTTGGGTGATACCCCAGAGCACCTCGTACACCCACGCCACGCGTTGACCTGTGTATGATTTCCCAATGCGTGAATTCAGTCATTCTATTTCTGCATGATAGCTCCTCTTTGCTTTAACGTTTACCTTTGAACAAAGATTTCCAGCCTTCGGTGGGCTGCTTCATGATACGTCCGAGAATGTCCAAAACACCGCCATCCATGGGCGCCATCTGGTGCGCCGGTCGGCTTGTTTCGTCGTATACGCTACGCGCGACCAGTTGCTGCTCACTTGTGCTGCGACGTGGTAGAGAGGCTGTGCTACGACTGGACGGTCGCGTGCGGAACAGGTCGTCGTCTTCGTCACTCGAGCTACCGGACATGTCTGCAAAGTTATTCTATCGCAAATACAATACAGTGGTTTAATAAGTGACAACATCCTACAAAGTTGTCGTGTTAACCCACCTCCTGCGGTCGACTGGCCGCGGTCGTGACTTCACGGAAAGCAATGACCTCGACGCTTTCGTGAGGTGCATATTGCACTTGCAGCAGAGTGGTGCCCACGTCAAAGGGACTGGTGACCATGGTGAGAAAGTACTTGACTGCAGCGAATGTGCCAAAGTTTCTTGTGGTGCGCTGAATCATGGCAGGCTCGCGATCAAACACCTCGGGCGTGTGCCCGGGAATCGTCTCGCTCGAGGGCAAACAGGTATAATTGTGTTCGTGATGTAAACCAGGTGTATAGTAAGGTCGTAAAGAGTTATAGCATGGCTGGATAGAGCCTCCCAAACCCGGGTAGGATTGGCCCACAGAAGACATGCTCTCTCTCTCTGAAAAGTAAAAAAAAAGGATGGTGTAAAGAGCAGCCGTATGTCACACACACATACACGCCTTGGAAATCCAAGTCACCCCGTTCTTTACACCCGCCCCCCCCCCCATCCCAACCTACATAACCACTCACTCACCCACCACAAACGGCCCGCATTGGTTTGACTCAGTGTCGAAAACTCATTTTATCGAGAGCATTCTTTCCTTGCAAATTATACGAGACGTCGCTCTTACCTTGTATCGTACGGAAATAACACGCAGATGGCACAGCAGAAGGTTAATACGCGACAGCATAGCATGACCTGCTACTGTTACTGTTACGTTACTGCTAAGACTACCGCTATTGCTCTATGGATGTATGGAATATACTGTTGATATTACTGCTATTGCTGTCATTACTGCACTGCCGTAGCCGCTATTATCGTTTTTGAGGCGACGGCGCAAATACTGGCCCAACGAGCGTCATTGTGTGTGCTCTACGTTTAGGGACGAAACATGTCAAACAGAAAGATAGGAATAGAGAACGAGAGAGAGAGAGAGAGAGAGAGAGAGAGGACAGTGGATGAGGTCGCTGAAGGACAGCTGAACTGTGTTGTTGGTTGTTCATTCGACAGAGAGAGAAACTGAAAGTATAATGCTGAGCAAGACACAAAAGAGAGGTGAGCTGATAGGCTGGATTGGGATCTAGCGGTGCGCTCAGTAAGGCGATCTGGGGCGCGGTGGGTAGGGATCGTATCTAGGCGGCGGGGGACGACGATCATAGCGATCATAGCCGCGGTCGTAACGGTCATAGCCCCGATCATAGCGATCATAGCCACGGTCGTAGCGGTCATAACCACGTTCGTATCTTGGCGGGTCATAACGATCCATGTACGAACGGTCATAGTAGCGGTCGTAGCGCGGGTCACCTCCACGGGGCGGTCTAGCTTCATAACGAGAATCGTGATGCCGATGGTCAGAACGAGGATCAAATCGGTCTACATACCGCGCTATACAAGAAGCACAGAACGACAACCATGAGTGTGACCATAGAAGTTGTATCTGAAGCGACTGTTTCTTGGCGCAGGATGCGTGCCAATATCATTAAAATTTTTTTTTTTTTTACTTACGTCCACGCTTGGGCGGGCCATAGTAGCGGCCGGGTGTAGGTGTCCGGGGTCGTGACCGTCGAGCCTACGTGAGAAAAGTGTCAAAACAATCATTCAAACAGGACAGTTTACTGTTTACCTTCTCGATGGTGATCATACGACCATCCACGTCAGTTCCGTTTACACCAGCAATGACACGCTCGGCTTCCTCGCTGTTGCTCATGCGGATGAAACCAAAGCCACGAGACTCGCGCGTGTGGGGATCGTACATGACTTCGGCTTTGACGACCTGGTCCATACGACTTAATACGCTATGCCGAACAAAGCAAAAAATGATGATTTTACCTTGCCGTATTTGCTGACCAAATCTTCCAAGTCGGCGCTGTTGGTGCGCAGCGAAAGACCAGTGACGAAGAGATTGTCACCAGGATTCTGGTCGACGGGTTCGCGTCTACCGAGTGAGAATGTCAGCATCTGCAGTCAGTAGTAAGCGAGTTGACATACGGTGGCAAATCTCTCGAACGTGAGCGGCTTCGGTATCTGCTGTCACTGTGTTCACGTAACGGGGACCGGGATCTCGAGCGGCTGGGAGGAGTGCGCGCACGCTCATCTGCGTAGCGCTGCTCAGAAGCTGTAATCGGCCGAAAGATTGTAAGCTACTACGGATCATCTGTCACTGGGATGGTCTACGTACCACCGTTGTCGACTTCACTCATTTTTATGATGCAAGAGTTTGAGATGACAACCCACAAAAGTGCTTGAGACCCCCTTTGCTGACGTCTCCCCAACAACTCAGATGGGTGGGCGCTTCTGATTGGCTGCCTTTTTGTTAGATGCCATACATGTAAACTATGGCAACTGTGTTGATTAGAGCCGGCAGCCTTGTTGGCTTCTCATAGAAGACATCACCTCTGCATTTCGGTAACACTATATCTCTATTACTATTATGGAATACCTCTACCTCACACGTATGTCCATTTTCCTTAACAAATTTCTGCCAATTAGGCACATACAAAAAGAAAAAATGATAGCTACCATCCACCGAGCATTAATACCGACGATGGCCTTGATAAGCATCACGGTGTCGGTATCTATCAACGAGCGTATATCAGGATAGGCTCCTTTTCTCTTTCTAATAAAACTCGCGCTTCTTGACCCAGTTGGTAAACGCTTTAGAGATCATATCCGTCTGTCTTAAAAGTTTGCAGTTGTGCTTGGAATGGTTATATTGAGCTTCGTAGACCTGCCTGTAGTCAAAACACAGCCCATTGCGCACTGTACTACGTGCGAAAAGTACTCATGAATCAGTAATATTCCCAGCAGCGTCTATGTTTTTTACCTCATTCTATTCGTGCTCTGACTAGAGTAAGCATTATGACTAGCCAAAGTGCCGCTCGCCATGTCCTTGTCGTATAATTCATCTGTGGTCCATAGATAGGACTCAGAAACCCGTCTGCAAACAAGATGCCTTAATTTCCTAGCTTCCAGATGGCGTGATATGGGACGACAGCGAACAGCCTGCTTACGTTTAAAAGTAACGTAGTGACCAGGAGATGAGAAGTATCGTTGGTTGCCCTAACTTGTGTATGAGCACTGGAAGAACTCTTTCCCCGATTACTTGGTATCGTAGTCGCCGTATATGTCCACTTTATCCACAAACATCCTGTTCTTTTCCTTAGCCGTCACACTTTAAGGAACGTCACAAGCATTTGAGGAGGATCCTTATGCAATTGATGAAGTGATCAATCCCTTTTCGTACCTAGTTATTCCCCATTTAATATGACTTGCGAAAAAGCCTCGACATCAGTCAGCGAGAAAGATATATAAATATGCAGGAGGCAACGCAAGCATTAAGCGCAACGTATGTAGGCCACCTAAAGGCGCAACGGTCTCTCTGCAGAGGTTTTATTATGGCAACAAAGTCGCTATTATGCCGAAGTCTACGAAACAGATAATACTGTAATGTTTTCTTTGTCCACATCTAAGAGACGTTCTCCGATTTTATTGGGTGGCAGTAGTATACTCGAAGTCCCTTGTTAGACTAATTTTGCAGCAGAGTAAACAGTCTTTGTTCAAGTACCCATTTGGGCTTCGAGAAAGGTCGGTAAGAATCGCTGAGTAGTATATGATGCCGATAGCGTTACCAGGTAGATATGTTGCTCTGTGAGCTTATCAATATGTTATCGACTTTCTACATTATATCTGCCATTCTCAAAAGCAAAAGAACTCTTTAACAGGACGTGTTATGTCAGCTATCGTACCGCATTGCGGACTGCTGCACCGAGGAAGACATAGTTACATGTGGGGGTATTGTGCCACGACCGGGAAATAGATAATTGATAAAAAGCTCCTTATGAGTATTGTGGCGATCTAGCCATTGCTAGGTCTTCCGTTTCTGGGTAAAGGCAAGAAATTTCTATTACTGGTCTCGGTCCGCTCCGGCTCCTGATATGCCATCAATATCATTTACGAATGAATACATATATTACGTAGGCTCAAATATACGGTAGGCTTTTAACTCGTCCGGAAACAGTTCTTTTTTTTTTTTTCACGTCCGTGCCCTTCTACACAGATATATCATAATGTACAATATTCTAGGAGATCCATGTCTTTCAGTAATCTCTGCTAATTTGTTCAACGATTGACAGTCATCTATAAAAAAATGAAAAAAAAAAAATCACATTCATGCAGCAGCTATATACCTCCGCGCGACGACCGTGTTATGCTCATGTTTCACGCACGGATAACGCAGGATACCTTTCAAATTTGATGATATAAACTGAAATACGTATTCTGATAGCTTATGGTTATACACGAGGAAAAGACACGGTGAATTGTAGCATATTTCTGCAGGTACGGTCATTCCGTGAGAAGAAAATACGGCCAGCACATGAACTCTCTTTGTTCGGATTTCGGTGAATTTCGGATAAATTAAATATCCCATGAGAAAAGCCGTCGACACATCAAAATATCGAGCCCAAAAAGCTTTATAAAGCGTCAGGAACTAGAGTCGATTGAGCTTTCAATCAAGTCTTCCTATAGTCTACTTAATCCTCCATGACTGCTTCCGTTAAGGTCTACCACGACAACGACGCCGATCTGTCTATTGTTCAGAACAAGCGCGTCACCTTCGTTGGTTATGGCAACCAAGGTACGTCCTGACAAACGTCTTGCGAGGACGCATCAGACATTTACACATTCTCGTCTTCACACAGGTTCTGCCCAGGCCCAGAACTTGAGAGACTCGGGCGTAAAGAGCATCACCATCGGTAACCGTGACGACGTGAGTAGCGACCCTATTTTGTAACTAGGGATATGAAATCTGAACATGATCGGATACGCTACGTAGGAATACAAGCCCCGTGCTATCGAGGCCGGCTTTGAGGTCAAGAGCATCAGCGAGTCCGTCAAGGATGCCGAGGTTATCTTCCTGCTTATTCCCGATGAGGTCCAGAAGGAGGTCTGGAACGAGCAGATCAAGGACAACGTGGCTCCTAACTCCCTCCTCGTCGTCGCCTCGGGCTACTCCGTTGCCTTCAACTTGCTTGATATCCCCTCGACCATGGACGTCGTCATGGTTGCTCCCCGTATGATCGGTGCTGGTGTCCGCGACCGTTTTGTTGCCAAGGAGCCCTATCCCTGCTTCGTCTCGGTCGAGAAGGACGCCACTGGTAAGGCCCAAGAAATCGCCCTGTCGTGTTCTCGTGCCATCGGCGCTACTCTCGGTGGTGCTGTTTCGTCTTCGTGCCGCGAAGAGGCTGCTATTGATCTGTTTGCTGAGCAGGCTCTCTGGCCTGCCATCAACACGTAAGTACAATGAGTGAGAACGGGCGCAAAAAGAAGGGAAAGAAGCTGAGTTTTTCTTTGCCCACCCATTTTAGCTGCTTCCGTGAGGCCTTTAGCGTGCTATCCGCCGCTGGTTTCTCCGAGGAAGCCATCCTTCACGACATGTATCTTTCCAAGGAGCCTTCCGAGGTGTTTGAGCGCGCGGCCACAGTCGGTTTCTTCCGTCAGCTCAAGTACCACTCGCCCACTTCCCAGTTTGGTCAGCTTCGTGGCACCAAGAACAGCGACGGAAAGGCTCTCCATGCCCAGTTCGAGAAGGTCTTGCACAAAGACATTCTCTCGGGTGATTTTGCCCAGTTCTGGTCTGACCCCAAGGGCTCTGGTGCCCAGGAGCTCGAGCAGCTCTGGAAGGAGGCCGAGACGGAGCCCATCGCGCTGGCTGAGAAGAAGATTGGTCTTCACGACTAAATTGTCTAATCCTTTTTACCCCGACACCCCAAGTCATCACCTTCAGTACATAAAATGTATACTTTGTATTCCAGTACATAGCACAAGATGCGAAAAATAAACCACCAATGTACGTAATTTTGTAAACGGAGGAACAATTGTATTTACAGATATACTTATCTTTTTTTCTAAAAGCGATTAGTTGTAAGAATTGAATAAATATAGAATTATTCTTTTGATCTTTTGTTTTTCTAGCGATGGCTAGGAGGCGGGTGCTGTTGATAGTGCTGTGGGTAATGCTGCTGCTGCGGCGGTGGCGGTGGCGGTGGCGGGCTGTGCTGGTAGGCTTGATGATAATGATGTTGAGGAGGGTAGTTGCCGTTGGAGTGGTGGGGCGTTGGTGCCGGGGGCGCACGAGAAAAGGGCGCGTCGGGAGAGGATGACGGCGGTGGTTGTTGATGGCCAGGTGAAGGCACCTGTCCGGACCTGGCAGAGAAAATATGCTGGTGCTGCTGGTACGGCATGGGTTGAGGCAGATGCGGTGGTGGCGGCATACCGTGAGGCGGAGGCGGCATACGCTGAGGGGCAAGGTGAGGCAGCAAGGGTGGGAGTTGGGGGCCCGATGACGGCGAGTGTGGAGTTCCCATGGGTGGGAGAGGCGGATGGCCACCGTGGCCTGGGCTCGCCGCCTGGATAGGACCGGGAACGATGGGGGCCAGGTAAGGACGATACATGGGTGAGCCGTCGATAGGCGGCAGCGGGTGGAGAGGCATGGCAGGATGTCGAGGCACAATGTCTTGACCGTTTGGCTGGCGCGTATATGCCTTGAACCGGATCTTTTTAAAGGTGCGTGGTGGTTCATCGTCCATGCCGTCAATATCGACTTCATGCTGTGACTCTTTCTCTGAGCACGGCCGGCACATGAAAACAAAGTTCTTGAGATTGGCGCGCGTCTCGTCGATTTGTCCGTCGTGCTTCAGACAGTCGATATGTTGCCAGGTACCGCATCGCTCGCATGCGATCATGGGACTACCATCATCCTAGCCGTTTTATCAATATCTAGCGAAGAAGACAGAATAAAGAAACCAAACCACTTACAATATTTTGACCTGAAATGCCACAGACGCAGTCAAAATTCCACGCGTCTTCGTCTTGCTTCTTTTTGGGTTTTCGCCCGCGCTTGCGCTTCGGTGGATTTTGCTCCTCTTTCTGCAGCTTTTTCTGAGCAGCGGCTGCCTCGGCAGCTGCCTTTTGGCTTTCGCGCATGCTTTCCTGCATTGCTTTCTTCCGTTCGCGTTCCGCCTGCTGATGCTCACGCTCCATCAAACGTCGTTCACGGTCACGAATGCGCTCTTCTCTTGCGCGTGCTGCCTCTTCCTTTTGCTGCTGTTCTCGCTTCCGGGCCTGTTCTTCCCGTCGGGATGACCGTCGCGACGTCTCGGCTTGGAGAGTGGCCTGATCCCTTTCTAGGGCTTCGATCTCTTTGAACATAAGGCGGCTGCTTCGCTTTCGGCTCGCGAGCGCCTCTTGCTTGCGCAGGTTTTCTTCGTGCTCTTGGATGACGGGAAGAACCTTGGGGAGTACATCGTTGACCAGGAGATCATGAAAGTGCTGCTCCGCGACATGCTGGCTCTGTTCAAATTTTCGTGGTAGTTGCTCCCAATCGCTCGCGTTGAGGCAAATCTAGTTAGAAGATGAGCTATGCTGTCCTTTCTATCTCTATATTCTAATGATAGCAATTACCAGCTTCCATGGCACATATTCTTCCTCTTCGCCCTCCTCTTCCTGAGCTTCTTCTGCCTGATGGGCTGCTGATCTTCGAGTACTTCTGCGTGAGCCTGCACGCCGTGGAGGTGGTCTCGGTGCTGCCTTCTTTTTACTTTTCGGTTTAGGAGGTACCATCTCTTGGTATAACCGGTTATCTACACCAATATATGAGAACCTCGCTTCAGCAATGTATTTTCTTGGTTACCGTCAAAAAGCCAGAACGTGCTTCCTTTCGAGTCATACCCAATGGGATCCACACGCTAGATGAGAAACATAAGTATTCATTTGCAGAAGTACGATTAGTGGGGACGTACCCAATGAATTGCATCCTCTTCATTATCCAAATGTTCACGGAATCGTTCGGCATCATCGAGTTGAAGCTATTGCACAAGACTAGATGAGTATCTATAGCTGTTGAAGTCCATATCCAAAAAGTTTACCTCACAGAGAAGGTGCAATAGAGACACCTGTGTATTCAGAGGAAGCGAGAAATAGTCAACAGGTTGTCTCTTTTCCACTGAAGGGGAAGGCTTGGGTGCAGACTTTTCGGCCATGTCCTCTTTTGCTCCAGTCTTTGATTGTTCACCGCTGGCTTCTTCGTTTTCCGTCTTCTCTTTGGCTGATGTCTCACTGTCTGTGGGCTTCTCTCGCAATTCGGTGGGTTCCTTCTCTGATTCATCCTCTCCCTTCAAATCACCCTTGGTACCTTCACTGGTACCTTCGCTGGTACCTTCCTTGGTACCTTCCTTGGGTTCTTCCTTGGGTTCTTCCTTGGGTTCTCCCTTGGGTTCTTCCTTGGGTTCTTCCTTGGGTTCTCCCTTGAGTTCTTCCTTGGGTTCTCCCTTGAGTTCTTCCTTGGGTTCGCCCTTCACTTCGTGTTTTGACGGTTCTTCCTCCTCCTTTGGTTCCTCGGCTAAGTGGTCGTCGGAATACAGTGGGTTCGTTTCCATCACCTGGCGTTTATCAATTTCCCTGGCAAAGTACATTTGCCATGTATCCTTACTATCGGATAATAAGTAAATGCATAAACAGCTCAGAACGCACGACTTACTTTATAAAACGATTGCGTGTTAAAAGTCGAAGCATGCGCACCATGAGCTCCTCGAGACGGTAGCGTTCGTTACGGTCCAGAAGCATACGTTCCAGGTCCTATAAAGTGTGAGTACATGGCAAAAACTCTCCGCGAACCTCTTCCGCTCTTTTTCTTTTAATATTTATGCAAAACGAAGAAGTACACAAGAACAGGCGGAAGAGGAGATCGTGCAAGATTGAAAAGGTCACATACCTCTGTAGCAAAAACATAGTCGTCATCCGTCTGCTTCCTGTTGCGATTGAGGTTGCGATTGGTGCGTGAGAGGAAAGTGGCAGGGTTATAAGAGACAGGCCAAGGGCGGAAGGCGGACTGGAAGGTGTGGAAGAACTGGGCGATGGAGGCAAAGTCGATGTTGTTTCTGAGGTGGTCCACGTCTGTAGGACTGAAAGAAGGCATAATGAATGACCTCTGACTGTAGTTGGATAACGATCGCAGGTCGATGACGCGCGATGAATATTTATGCAACAAGAGTCTTGGAGTAGATGCGTGAGCAAGACTTTGAAGGCGCGCCTGTAGAAGACCAGGCAAGCACTGAGCACGGAGTGGCTTCGCCCAATTCACGCCCCGAAGGCATTATATTGTAATGTTGCTGCATGCCCAATCGATGTAAGGACTTGGCCTGATTGGGGTGGTGCGTGCGTGCATTAGGTTTTATAAGCTTTCTCGTGCCTCCTTTCGTATCATCCTTTTTTATATATCTCACACTAAAATACTGCAGTATTGCAGACTAATCCGTCGTATTGATATACCACCTTGAAAAAGTGGTTCCTCATTCTTCACATTAAAACTGAGTTTTATTCTTACGTAAGGGAGAGGTGCCTCGTGCGACCTGCCAATGCACATATTTCAACAAAGAGATAAGATGCAACGCGGATGTGAGCAAAACATAAAGAAAAAATGTTGCTGGCGCTTCAGTAAGGAGATTTTAGCATGAGAGAATAATGAGCATCTGCAGAAAACCAGGAAGGGAAGCCTCAAGTCAGGAAAAAGAATACAAACCATCCTCTCCTGCAGCTGCAAAGCATATTTTCATGTATGATGAATGGTGTAAACGCTTACGTCTAACTGCCTCTGCTTAAGATCCTTTGACCAGAAGTAAGGCACGACAAAAGAGTTAAAAAATGGTTCATTCTGTGCTTATCGTAAGGAGCGAACAAGAAGAAGAAGAAAAGATAAAGTAGCGTCTCAGACAAGGTCAAGATACGAAACACGGTATGCATATGCAGACGGTAATACAGCAGCAGTATCGAGCGCAGCCTATTATAGCGAGTAAGGAATAACAGACAGACTCACAGAGGGAACGGAGCGAGGCAGACCGAAACAGAAAAAGTAAGAGACAGGGAACAGAAATCAATAATGGGAGAACATTTACAGTAGATATGAACAGTGAATTCTAACATTAAAGTCCCGCAACAAGTGCTGTAAATTGGGAAATTTGATTTCGATTTTTGGTTCCTTGTACCTTTGGGAATCGAAATACGAACGTTCATACGGTCCTGCTCAGCAAACGAGGATCCCCCTTTGGATTGTGGTCTCTGCTGCCCTACTTTCTCTGTCATCCACCGATATCTTGTCTTGCTTTCTTGGTTTATCCAAGGAGAAGGCTCCATTTCACTCTTCAGTTCTCTCTCTCCTCTCTACCCATTAAGCCCATCCCAACAACGTTCGACCTTAGAACACACTCACTCGCACTCACCTACATTCACACACACACACACACACACACACTCTCTCTCTCTCTCTCTCTCTCTCTTCTCTCTCTCTGACTTACTTTTCTTTTGTAACCCTATCCGTCGAAGCTCTTACTCGCTTTCATATATTATCATTCTTTCACACACACTCAGTACCGCGCAAAGACTCGTTCACTCGCTCACTGACTGACCTATTCGCTCACGCAACTTACTCTCACACTCTCATAACAAACAGTACAACACTTGACTGTGCAACTTCGAGACCACAAAAAAAGGAAAAAAAAGAAGGAAGCTATCTTTTCTTCTGTCCTCCACCACCTGCCGAACCTACTCACCAGCACCCACCAGTACAAAGGCCATTGTCATGGCGCAAAGTCAGACGGTACAGACCGCATCGGACGATTCGCCGTCCAAGACGTCGAGCTCAAATCCAGCCACAGTGAATCTCACCCAAGTTGCCCCACAGGAACCTGTTAAGACGACCGCCTCCAAGAGCAAAGGTAATTTGACTCGTCCTGATGGCCCGAGATCTGTGCTCAGTGCGCGCAGGTCATCTTTCCAGATGACGACTGACCTCTTCACTGTTCCCGCCTCGTCCAATGATTCTTATTTGCTGATTTTTTCTTCTTCTTTCTTCTAGCCAAGTCCGAGAAGCATATCGATCCTCATTATGTAAAGTCACCACTCCCTGGCACGGCCGCCAATGACAGTCGCCCTGCCTCCAGGACGGGGTCACTCAAGGGGCCTTTTGGCTCCAAAGGCGGTTTCCTGTCACTGCTCCTCTGTTGCACCTTTGGCGCAGGCTCGCTGCTTGACAACAGCGACAAGTCCGCTGTCTTCTTACGGCAGCGGAAGAAGGGGAATAGACACAGTCGGGCCAGCACAGCGACGGCAGGTACAGACTCCAAAGAGGTCAAGAAGTCCCACCATCCGCCTGCCCCCGCTGCGCTGCCCAAGATATTCACCAGTCCCTCCGACCTCGCTCACTTTGGGGCAGATCAACAGCAGCAGCAACAACAGCAGCACCAAGACCAGGACTCTCCCGCCTCCGATTCCTCCAACGTCATCTCGGCTACCCCGCGTACGGGTCCTCCGCAGTCGCCCGAGGTAACTCATACTTTGTGCGCGTGTTGTCACTCCACTCACCCTGCCGTGTGTGCATGCATAGGGTCAGGTGATGTGGCTGCTGCCGCCCATCTCGGCAGATCACTCTGGTCGCAAATGCCTTGTTCTTGACCTTGACGAAACCCTCGTGCACAGCTCGTTCAAGATCATTCCGAACCCGGATTTCGTTGTCCCGGTCGAGATTGATAACCAATACCACAACGTCTATGTTCTCAAGCGGCCCGGTGTCGATGAGTTCATGCGAAGGATGGGCGAGATATACGAAATTGTCGTCTTCACCGCCAGTCTGTCCAAATATGCCGATCCTGTTCTAGATAAGCTCGATATCCATAAAGTCGTGAAGCATAGACTTTTTAGAGAATCATGCTTCAACCACAAGGGCACATACGTCAAGGTAACAGCACAATGGCACTTTTTAATGCAAAGCTAAACTCACCCTGCCCCGAATAGGATTTGTCACAGTTGGGTCGTGAAATCCAGGCAACGCTGATCCTGGATAACTCACCCGCGAGCTACATTTTCCACACAGCGAACGCGGTACCCGTTTCTACATGGTTCAACGATCCGCATGATACAGAACTAACTGATCTGGTTGCCTTCCTTGAGGATCTGACCGCTGTGGATGACGTGACACTCGTGCTGGATAGCAGCATTGATCCAGGCCTGAGCCCGAGATAACCTGGACTACGACCATTCCTTTGTGCGTCTTTCGTTTGTTTGCCCTTCGTTTTCTCTATTTTCACTTTCTCCTACTGCATACCCGGGACTCCCTTGTGTTCTTTGAAGATGCCACCGCCCTCCCCACCTACCCAACCCACCTTTTCTTCCTCCCGTTCCCCCCTTTTTCTCCCAGTATCTATCTATCTCGACGTAATTCTTTTCCCGTTTCACTCTTCTTTTATCGTTTTGAGTCATCTGTGTTGTAAACATAGATGATCCCTACCCATTCTTCACGTGTTACTTTCTCTTCTTCCTCTCTCTCTCTCTACCTTACCACACTTTGCTTACTCATCCACTCACTCACCCTCTCCCTTTATCTTTCCTTCTTCAAACGTATCAACGCTAGATTCCTTGTGGGCGGCCTATTTGACGGTCAAAATAGGCTACCAAAGTGAATCGCCATAGCCATTCTGTCTGTCTGCCATTCTCTTATATATAACAGGGCTGCTCCCTATCATTTCATGCGATGCTATGATGATTTGTTTATCACTTGACTTATTAAAGCATGTTCTATAGTGCTTGCACTTGTTTGCGTCGACGATGTGATGACTGGAGCAAAGAAAAGACTGTCAAATCTTTTAGTTTCTGCGTGCAACAACTGGCTGGTGTAGAGAGGATACATGCGGATAGAATGTCAAATATTGTTCGCTCATTGATCAGTCATGTCCTGATAACCAGATAAGGACAGAAACGGATTTGCTCCGTATCAAGAAGAAACCATAACAGCTGAGGTAATAGAGTGGATGTATATTCAG
This sequence comes from Syncephalastrum sp. PYS2702, assembly GCA_023630325.1. NCBI lineage: Eukaryota > Fungi > Mucoromycota > Mucoromycetes > Mucorales > Syncephalastraceae > Syncephalastrum > Syncephalastrum sp. PYS2702. The sequence continues at coordinate 129,715 of JAMAMT010000062.1, forward strand.
CCGACAACCGCGATTTATTGTGGGAAATGTTTTGTGGATACACAATAGTCTGCTATGAGAGACCACGAATGATCTACCCTTACGAGAAATGATCTCGAAACCTACAGAATAAAATTTCGTTTGGGGGGAGGGGTTTTCTCGCTTAACTCCAAGTCCTGAAAATGCAAATAAACATTTCTCATCTTTATAAGATCTATAAAACGGATCTCCGAGCTGTCGGGCGCCACGATACTCGACATTCACACAATTTCAAAGCAATACTAAAGAAGTGGTATCAATATCAAAGTAATAGTTATCGCGGAAGTAATAATATCACAAGAACCCAACATGTAGGCTCTAACTTATTGAAGATCATAACGAGAATCAACCTTGCATGTGTAGTATAGTCTCTTACATAAAAGCGAAGCAGAAAATATACAATCCCGTAATTGACGACGACAAACGACACGATCAGCTGATAAGGGGTATATAACCAATAATCATGGGACGCAAGCAACATAGCTGGCAGATGTGAGATACCTGATTACCCCAATGTGAGGAATACCTATGCTACTTGAGATGCTGTCTATTTTTTGATGTAAAAAAAAATCTGTCTTCCTGGTGTCTGCGATAACCAGACCTATGGTAACGTATAGCAAAATGGCAGTATTCCATCTTTCCGTGAAGATTGATAAGCCTCTTTTGGTATAGAAGAGCATCATTGGTGAACTAATGGAGGTCTAAAAGCCGTACCTCTTTTGGACTACCCCAGGATTGAGGGAACACAGAAGCCAAAAGAGCGTGGGTTGTGGCGGGCGGGAGCGGACGGATGGTGTGCGTACGCGTGTGTGGGTACGTGTGCCTTATGTGCCTAAATCAAGGAAGGAAGACAGAGAAAAGGCATAAGGTTGCTTCGGGAAAAAAGGAACTTATTTTAAATCTGCCTCAAAAGGACAAGCGTTTCGATGTTGAATGTGTGTGGTTGAGTGTGTGTGTGTGCGCGCGTGTGTAAGACTGCGGGGAAAACGCCGCTCATTGGTTTCTGCTTTCTTTTTTCCCGAATGGGCATCCTAAACAAGAAGCCCGCACCCCCCGACGCTCGAAACATTTGCGCGCCATAAAATAAACTGCGCCGTTTAGCTTCTTCCCTTTTCTTTCTCCTCACTCCCAACTCTTCTTTTCTTCTGCATTAATTCCTCCTCCATCATGAAGGTCGTCTCGCCTCAAGAAGTTGCCAAGCACAACACTAAAGGTGAGGGTGTTATATCCGGCGTATATGTGCCTGAATATTGACACAATGACAACGTATTATAAATTTTACAGATGATATCTGGGTTATCATTCATGGCAAGGTGTACGATCTCACTCAATTTCTGCCCGAGCACCCGGGCGGTCAAAAGATCATCTTGAAGTATGCCGGTCAGGACGCCACCTCTGCGTTTGAGCCGATCCACCCTCCGGATATCATTGACCGCTTCTTGTCCCCTGAAGTCTGCATGGGCGAGATCGATGCGGCTGCTCTCGGGGCAGTCGAGAAGGTCGAGTCCGAGGAGGACAAGAAGATCCGTCTGGCACGCGAGAACATGCCTCGTCTCGATGAAATGTACAACTCCTTCGACTTTGAATGTAAGTGGACGTTAGCTTCTGGATGTGGAAAAAAGAAGCGAGGGCAGGATGGATGTTCATGCTTTATTTCTTCTGTAGCGGTCGCCAAGACGGTCCTCAAGCCAGATGCTTGGGCCTACTATTCGTCCGGCTCGGACGACGAAATCACAATGCGCGAGAACCACAATGCATTCCACCGCATTTGGCTTCGTCCGCGTGTGATGGTGGACGTCGCCAAGATTGACATGAGCACCTCGATGCTCGGTACCAAGGTCAACATGCCTCTCTATATCACGGCCACTGCACTCGGCAAGCTCGGCCACCCTGATGGTGAGAAGGTTCTGACGCGTGCTGCCAATAAGCGCAACGTGATCCAGATGATACCAACGCTGGCCTCGTGCTCCTTTGACGAGATTGTCGATACCAAGGGCCCCGACCAGACCCAATGGCTTCAGCTTTATGTTAACTCGGACCGTGCTGTCACCAAGAAGTTTGTCGAGCACGCAGAAAAGCGCGGCATCAAGGGCCTTTTCATTACTGCCGATGCGCCTCAACTCGGTAAGCCTTCTGCTTTGTGACACCATCGGCATGAACTTTAACTTTGTCGTATCGTCGCCGCTAAACTTGCTATGTGGATTATCAGGTCGTCGAGAGAAGGACATGCGCCAAAAATACACCAATGACGCGCCCGAGGAGATGGATGACTCGAGCATGACCCGCGACGCTGGCGCCGCACGAGCTATCAGCAGCTTCATTGATCCCGCCCTGAACTGGAAAGACATTGCCTGGTTCAAGCAGATCACCAAAATGCCCATCATCATCAAGGGTATCCAGACCCCCGAGGACGCTGTCCTTGCCGCCAAGTACGGTTGCCAGGGTGTTGTCCTTTCCAACCACGGTGGTCGCCAGCTCGACTTTGCCCCCTCTGCCATCGAAATCCTGCCCGAGGTCATGGATGCCCTGCGCGCTGAGGGTCTGGAGAAGAACTTTGAGGTCTATGTTGATGGTGGTATCCGCCGTGGTAGCGATATCTTCAAAGCACTTGCTCTCGGTGCCAAGGGCGTCGGTATCGGCCGTCCTTTCTTGGTAAGCATATTATGGAATAGAGTATTAGAGTAGACACTCATGTCAGTAACTAGTTTGCCATGTCAAGCTATGGTGATGCTGGTGTCGAGCGTCTATTGGAACTGTACCAGGTAAGTCGAAGAAATGCTACCTATTTCTTTTCTTTGCTATGATAAACTTACACTTCTTGGCAGAACGAACTCGAGATGTGCATGCGACTAATGGGCGCTCCCACCATCAACGATATTACCCGGGACATGGTGGACATTCGCAACCTGAAGGACCACTTTGTTGCCAACCCTACTGATTACTTGGCGAGCGGAGCGTACGAGCGCATGCAGCCGCGCGGCCTCCTGTCGAAGCTGTAAGATGTAGTATAGATATCCATCCAGTTTGCCACCCCCCAAAAAGCTATAAAGAGAGCTTACGTCTCACACCACTATCTCATATTTGTTTGAATCCATGCGATCTCTAATTTGTATGATCATTGGGTCTTTTATAAACACCAGCCATTGCGTACTTTTGCATTCGGACATGTGAAAGTTGGCTTCGGAAGCAGACCAGCCTGCAATGGATATGTCATCTGCAAAACATGTCATAGCCTGCGCCCTACAATGGCTCTCCAGCAGGTTACAAGCAAGAATATGGCATGATATTCTAAAAGCCGAGAATGCCCAGCACAGGCATGCTTCGAGGTATATTTTTGAACACAGTCTCCGATGCACACTTCGACTTCCGGACTGCGACAATCGCATCACTCACGCATTCTATTCGAGAGAATAAGGCATATGTTCGCGCCACATGCTGTGGTGCACGGCGTTCGAAATGTGAGAAAGATACGCGTGCTTTCCTGATCCGTATTTGTACCATAACACAGTGTCGTCATGGCTACAGAACCGTTTTCGCTATACAGTATTTGTACGTTTCTCTAGCTCTGGAGAAAGTGCCCATTGAAAGATATAAAGACGCGTTTGTACGTATCAGAATTGGTTTTCGCCCTATGACTGTACTACGTATATGGCGCATTAGTACTAAAACGGCGACAGATACCACATAGCAATGAACATTGGTAAATAAAATAGAGACGAGCAGCTCTTTTGCATGATGACACGAAAAAGTGAAAACTCTTTTCGTGTATATATTTATATGAGAATATATATTTACAATTTACGTCCATAGGCATAATGAATGTTGGTCCAGCTCTTGAATTCACGGCATTCTTTGGATGCGGCTTGGACAATCTTGTCATATTTACCAAGGCCCATTGACCAGTCCTCACAGAGCCGCGGTTTCATCGAGTCAAAAAGGCGTTCCACGCATTCGAGCATGAGGTCACCGAGTTTGCCGAGCCAACCGATGGGGACCGACCGATGCGAGAATTCAATGTTCTCGACGCCGCCTGCCTTTTCCAGGTATCGATTCAGCTGAGATGCCATCTTTACATTGATATTGCGCGTCTGAAGCGATACAGTCACTAGAAAAAGCCTTAATGAGTCTCTGTTTTGTGGTTATATCGGATGAGCACTTGCGTCGCATGAGCCAAATGGACAGGTTGGGTCCAATGTCTTGCAATGCGCAGCTGCATTCGACTAAACAAGGAAGAAGGGGAAGGTGAGTCTTGTGTGCGCGGCAGTGGGACCGTCTGAATTTACCTAGCTCAATCCAGCCGCCAGGTTTAAGAACGCGCACCAATTCCTTGATGGCTGTGTCCCACTCTGATTGGGTATAGCGCATCAGGCCATCGTGCTGCAAGACGAAATCAAAGGTATTATCTGGAAATGGGAGGCCTGCTGCAGCGTCGGCTATCCGAAGCTGGCAGTTTTTGGGAGGCGTACTGTCGACAAAGGTGAGTGATGGGCGAGTCCAGAGTGTCATACATTAGTAAAAAGACAGACCTGATGGGGTATATCATGGCATCTGTGCCAGTAAAATGTGAATTAGGGTATTTCTCAGCCATATCCTAGAAAGGAAAGCAGTAAGTTCTTTCGTGTTCCTTGATCTGCAGAGAGTGTGCTACGCATACGAGTATCCATAGGCCAGGCCCAGCGCTGGTGAAATAGAGATATGAAATAAATTAGAAAAAACTGCATGATAGTGTGATTCCCGTCTGGCATTGTCTATTTTTTTATATATATCTTTACCCGACGTCTAAAACACGAGCACCACGCTTAAGGGCTTCTTCCATAGGAGAGAAGTATATTCTGAAGGGGCGTATAAGGTTGCGGCTTTAGAAAGTGAGTGTTCCATGGGGGGAATTACCTGCCGAAAAGAGATCTAAGGCACATCATAGATAATGGTATCAGCAAGTGGCAAACTTCACTAGGTAGTGTGGTATGCTTACTTGAATAACAGGAAGTTGACCTGCAGGCGTTCAATTTCTTCATCATCACAGGGCAAAAACGGGCCCTTTGCTGAAGTGGACTGCCTAAAATTACGGCCTTCGACGTACTCGTAGCGTCGAATGGGGAACTTGGGCTCGACATAACCTTCGTCGTCCTCGAATCCCCCGCTTTTTTGGAGAAGAGAGAAAGAAAAGGGTTCAGTCATAATAGAAGACATGACGAAGACCGTACTTTTTTGCCTTCTCGGTGGTTTGTTGCTTTGACGTGGCCGACCCTTTGAAGGATGAGAAAGGCATGAGATCGAGTGGAGCGAGGATTGAAGAAGGAGTGAGGCAGGAGAGAGAACAAGAGAGTGGTTGACTTTGAATTGGGCTGCGCTGTGTGTAGCTCTTCCTGGTTCTGTGCACCCCTAAAACGGCCTGATAACTTTTTTTTTCTGTTTCATTCCCACACGTTCGTACCGTCGTCAGGTCGCTTATCATCGTATCCACTTGTTTCCAGCCTTTCCTTCTTCCTTTGAAGTTTATTGGATAGAAAACTGCAATGCGATGTCTTTGTCCGTTTTGGATGGTGGGTTGTCTATTACATTATATCTACAAGAAATAGGTGGTATCATATTCTCCAGGCGCCCTGCCTATGCAGCGGCCACGACTTCCTCCGTCTTGGGCTTCTTGGCCTGGCCTTGCTCCTTATCCGCTTCCTCTGCCTTTTCAGCCGCGCGCTTGCCATCCTTTGACTTTTCATTGTGGTTGCCATTGTCAGGGAGCGCAGGTCGCACGTAGGGCTATGTACAATCCATGGTGAATGATACACACTACATAACAATATGTATTGTCCTGTCTTACCTGGCATCGCCAGTGGGCGTACTTGCGCAGACCATTTTCCTGGACTTGGCCCTTAAACTCCTCTTCGCCAAGACGCTCCTCATCTTCCTTGAGGCGCTTCTTCAGCTCCATGGTGACATCCCACAGCTGCTCGAACGTGGAGGACTGACCGAGCTTAGCGCGCAGATCGGTATGGACCGGCAAGCTCGGGTGGAAGAGCTTGAAGAGATGGCCCTTGATCATACCGGGACGGGTAGGGCAGATATCGCGGCAGATGGTGAGGTACTCCTCGGCCATCTCCCACGTATAGGGCGGCATGTCACGCTTGGAAAAGATAGCCGGGTTGTACAGGTTTCCTTCTGCGCTCATGACCGCATCCACACCGGTGTGGTCAATGCATCGCTGGATATCTTCGTAATACAGAATGTTGCCGTTCGCCACCACCGGGATTTGAAGGGCTTCTTTGACGGCCTTGATCTTGTCCCAGTCGGCCAATCCGGTCTTGTGGCCCTTCTGCTCGCGCAGACGGCCATGCACAGTGAGCACCTGCGCGCCCGCCTTTTCGATCATCTTGGCATACTCGACCGTCTTTTCGACAGTAGGGAAGACGCGGATCTTGACCGTGACAGGCACAGCGAGCTCCTTGTGCAGCAGCGACACCATCTTTTCAATCAGCTCCCACTCGTCCTGCAGATACGAGCCATAGTGACCCCGCTTCGCAATGTGCTGCGGACAGCCCAAGTTGAGATCGACACCATCGCAGTCCTTCTCGACGAGCTTGGCCGCTTGCAACAGCGTGGCAGGATCATTGGCACAGAACTAGAATAGCAAAACCAAAACCCAAAGGAAAGGAAAGGAAAGGAAAGGATCAGCAACCCTCTCTCTCATTATTGAAGCTAACACTGATCGTTACCTGTACGAGGAGCGGGCGATCGTCCTTATCCGTCGTAAAAAGATCATCACGGTATTTCTTGCCGTGCTTTTCGTCACCAAAAAGTCTGGCATTGAACATGGGCGTATAGCACAGTTCGGCACCATGTCGACGGCTGAGGATGCGCCAGGCCTGCTCGGACTGGTCAACCATGGGCGCGACGACGAACCGGGCCGATCCCAGAGCTTGCTTGAAGAAATCGTAGCCGGTCAGTTTCTGAGGGGTGTCGGTCATACTTCGAGTCAAAACGGGCAGAAGGGCAGTGCCTAAAAGCTTGCGAAACATCCACTTAAAAAAAATACTGCCGTCCTTGTGCCTCAAATTGTTCCAAATTCACCAATCAAAGTGAAGCATTTGATTTGCGCCACGACCCTCCCCCGTCAATGCGATTCGTTCACATCGCTGTGGCTGGCATCTGCAGTGCACCATGCGAGACATCCTCGTTGAGCGACTTTGTTATATAAACCAGAGGAATGTTACGTCTTTCGTGGAAAGAAATAAAAGGGACGGCTTGTGGTGTCGGTGCGTTCAATCCTCATGCTTTAAAAGATAGTATTACTATCCAAATAGTTTTTGTCTCCATAAACCAGTCTACCGCAGACTGACAAATGAAAAGCTACCTTCAAGCTTGATTTGTGCTTTGCCTCTGTTGGAATCGCCTACTCCACCGACACCACAAGCCGCCCCTTTTATTTCTTTCCACACACACATATATATGTATACAAGAGGCGTAACACTCCTCTGGCTTATTCTCTCAACTTGTATAATCAAGAGACGCATATTCTCTTTGAATCCCTTGGTGTTCATTACGAATTCTATACAGTATCTACCTGTTTTTTCACCAAGCTGACCCCACAGCAGGTTAACGTGGATATCGGCATTCTACTCTGACGACCAGGTTAACCCGTCCCATCTCTCACCTGGTACTTCAGGAAAGGGCAAGTAAATGCTGACTCGGTGCTCAGGCGAAAAAGGGAAACCAGGTTAACCTGGTCCCGATTTTAGTGTGGGACCGGCTAACCTGGTCCTAAGCCTTAGGGTAATTGAATTAACCTGGTCCCGATTTAGCAGGGGAACCGGTTAACCTGGCCCCAGTTTAGCTGGAGAGTCGGTTGAAAGCCCAAGAAGCTCATCTACAGAAGTAATGAAGATACAGCGTCGATTTGATAGTTCTTGATTCCAGCAGATGATTTTCTCCATAAGTGGTTCTTTTAACTACTCTTGCAGCTTCAAGTGGTCCTTTTAATTACTCTTTCAACTCCAAGTGGTCCTTTTAACTACTCTTACAGCTTCAAGTGATCCTTTTAACTACTTTTTCAGCTTCAAGTGGTCCTTTTAATTATTAAAATTAGTGATCCCTATTTATCTATGTTATGTATGTACTTATCTATAGGTTACTATACGATAACATCGTCATTATGGATGGAAGAAAGGACAGAAATCGCCATCGTGTAGAGTCGCAGCAAGTCCAAAAAGGCAAGCACATGGTCAGCAGACCCAGCGCATGGTGACCATGCGACTGGCAACAACATATAATCCGCAGCAAAAGAACTCACCATTCCATACCTCTCTTTCAACGCAATCTCTCACAAAAGTAAGTGCCTTCATTTGACGAAACTCTTATCATGAATCTCATTGTTCTGCAATCAGACAACGCCATGACTTTGGTCTCGTCCACGCGCACGTCCCAAGCGCACGTCCCAAGCACATGTCGCACAAGTCTCTATGGATCTCTGACAGCTGTCAAGGCACCAAAACCAAGGAAGCCATTCTCCTTTATCGCACAA
>JAMAMT010000063.1:0-137408 GCA_023630325.1 Syncephalastrum sp. PYS2702
GGCTTCGGCCGCTGGTATGTAGAATAAAAATATGAAGGGTACTCCACGAGAACTAATTTCGGAACGAAATTTCGTAGTCTAGTTAGAACTAAATTGAAAAGCATTAAATCAAGAATGTATAATATATTATCAAAGTCAAGTGAGAGATTATATCAAAACACTTGCCTCTAGATCAGAAAAAAACGCAAAATTAAGCACTTACTACGATCGTCACTAAAAAGATCCAGAACGAACAATGGAGATAAAAGATATACGTAAAAAAGTTCCGTGAGTCTCGAACTGACTCTTCTGTCTACAATGGTCAGTGAAACTACCTATTTACAAAAGGTTGGGTAAAAAAGTAGTTGTCTTTTGGGAAGAATGACTGGGAAGCTGGTGTTGTCCACCGCTGACTGTTCTGCAGGCACAAATCCTACCACTAAAGCGACGTCATGGATCCAGCCCCGCTTTTAAGCTGTATCATTCTGCCAAATCATAATCGCACACACACACACACCCCTGCATCTTATATCCCATTATAAAAACATTGCAGACATGATTAATGACAATTGTCTGGCTTGTCAGTTCATCACGGAAGATATGTATCTGTCCAATCACTCAGCGCTTCAAACACCTTACTGAGCACGCTACCTCTTTAATAAAGAAGCGCCACGGCATTGTTGGATTGAAATAATGCAAATACTTCATATATCCGCTTGAACATAGCAAAACCGTATAGATGAGCAGCGAAAGACCCGAGCCATATTTCTTTACATGGCATGTACTGTATGTATAGTTATGTTTTTCGTGCATGTTGTGCAACAATAATACAAATATATGCCCGGCTGGGCATACGAGGGAAGCCACATTACTTCTCGTTAGACGCCATTATGGCGTCTAGTTCGTTCCCCTTCAACATCACCGTATCTTCATATAGAATATACTATAGAGGTATTGATACGGCCAGCCGGCCCTCCCCAACCTCTGCACACCTTCACTGAATAAGGATGGATTTTGAGCCACAGCAGTTTTCGCAGCGTATATAAGCCTTGTGAGACTTTTTTTCATGACTCTTTATTCTGACTACAGTAATCCGTATGCATATATCTCTCCGGGGAGCGGGTTGCCTCTGAAGATATCGGGGATTACTCCACGCTCCATAAATTATATTGGTGTCCTTGAGGTGTGCATGGCAGCCTTACGTTTCTTTGTGTGAATCCATATGGCTCAGCAAGCAGGATATATAGTTAGCCATGTAGCTAGCAGTTGTACAGCCGCTTGGTGACCGCTGCCACTTCTCTTGGGGATCTTCCCCGCTTTGACATGCCTAAGACACTCGCGTATGGTTGTGACCATGATTTATGACATGAAAAAGAACAAAAGGACAAAGAAAATCGTCAGATTTATTTGTAAGGTGGGCATTTTATAAACGATGTCAAGATGCATTGCATAGTAAATGGGCTACATTTTATTTGTATAGGGAACTGTAGCCATGTTGCTCGGATGAAACCGGTGCGTCTACTGGATATCGCCATCATGTAACCGGCTTGCTCTTTCTTTTTGCGGGGCTGGTGCTGCGTATGCATTCGCTGATAGCTAATGCTTGCGAAAGCAGATCAAGTAACATTCTGCTTTGGTATGCCTACTGGTTTGTAGAGCAATAGATCTTTGTAGAGAGGGACTTTTATGTATGTGTCCGTCTACCTTGTCCGGTGACCTAAGCAAGACATCGAACAGTGATAGTTTTAGTGAATGACTATGTAATGAGCAGTCACCATTGCTTACCATGTAGTGTCTGGGCCGGACGGCGTGTTTAAGTTTTTCTTTTTCTTTTTTCGTTATTGCAGCCAGCCGAGGTGAGTAGAGCAGCGGATGAAGCTCCATCCAGAGAGCACTTTGTCCACCCGAGCAGAGCATAGCTTCGAGCTCGGAATGCATGTAGCTAGAAAGCTATCGTCCACAGTATGTACAGGAGCGCCGAAAATCAGATATGTCACATGCTCTATGAAATCAAGTAAGATCTTTGCCATATCAATTGGGGTGTACTTTACCTTTTCAAAGGTGCTTCCATTCCAAGAGGTTCTCAAGAGGATAACTGAGAAGAGAACGGCCAAAGCAAGGCGTTGGATATGTCGCCGAGTATGAAGAATTGGCTGCGATGGTCAAGCTCGCAGAACAGGTCGCGTCGATGCTTCTTTCTTATGCTGAGCACCAATGTCCATGTCGATGTCGAAATTAAAAGGACCGCATGCCAGAGTCCACGATATGTGGAAGACGGAGATCATTCGCGTCCAATGTGGCCATGTGCTTTGCATTCGTTTCTGCGCACTATCAACAGAAAGAATCATGACTGGATAAACATTTGAGATGATTATGCAGGTACAGGCAATGACATACCTATTTGTCCACATGCCTTCGCGCTGTCTGTGTAAATAACTGTCGCGGTTGTTCCTCGTACTCAATCCCTTTGAGCCGATGCGTCCGCCCGATTATCTTTTATGTCCCTGTCAGTGGTGTCGATATAACATAAATATCTGATATTGTTACTTGGGATGAAAATAATAGCTTACCTTTTGCATGGGTGTCCCCGTGTTGCTTGGTTTTTCTTTTTTTTTTTTTTTTTTTTTTTTTTTTTTTTTTTTTTTGGTAGCTTCGAGTACTTGTCACCACCATGGAAGAGTATGAGACGCCCGTCTTGTCGAAGCATTCAGAGTAGCAAGGTATCGGGCTAACCAGACCTTTAGATATATCTTTGTAGCTCTTGCGCGTATGAAGCTTGCGCGTCTATGCCATAGGTCCAGCATTGTCTTCCTTCGTGCCCTGGCTGTAGCTCCCTCGCATTGACGGTGGTGTCGTCATGGTATTGTTCCAATGCCTTGCGCGTATGTAGCTTGCGCGTCTGTGCCGTGAGTACAGCAGTGTGTTTCTTGGTGTCATGGCTGTAACTCCTCGTAAATGCCTTGCGCATTGCAGCAGTGTCTCATTTGGTGTCGTTGTTGTGACTCCTTGGTCTGATGAAAGAATCGCCGTGGCTTTGCCCCGTGCCTTGCGCTTATATAGCTTGCGCGTCTGTGCTTTCTGATATTTCGCTGCCATGTAGACTGGCATCGCGCCTTCCTTGATGTTGCGCTCCTCTTGAGTATGCTCCAATGGCTGCAGTCGATACCTCGTCCGGAAGACGGATGTTGCTTGCCCCGCGCAAAGTGCCTATGTGTGGCTGACCCTCACCGTTATACAGTAGGAGAGATTCAGTGCTTGTGCACGCTCGTCTATATATGGAAACTTGTGTTAGCAATGAATAAAAACAATCTCTTTACGAGGTACTTGCCTATGCAGCTCTCAAATGCTTGCTTGCATGTTGGCAAGAATGATAAAACGGCGACCGCTGCTTGGAAATATCTCTGGCTATACACCAACAAGAGTGACTTGGTGCCAGTACTGCGTTGCGCGCAGATCTAAATCGTCAAGCACACTATGTTGCAGGCCTTGTCTTGAGGCTGATCTGAGAGCGCCATATATGAGTATGTCATAATATGGACCATTAAAGTGCTTCCTTACCTGCTGCTATGGTGGGCCTTTCTGTTCTGCATCAGGTTGACTACCATGAAGAGACAAAGTCATATGCAGTTCCCCAGGACGTTACATGATAAGATAAATAAGATAATTGAGTACTCAGCGTATACTATAAGGGCTACAATGCTTACCAGAGAGTACATGTATGTCTCCTTCTCTTTTTTAGCTCCCGCAACTCATGTAGGGAGCCGAGCCAGATTCCAATCAGACAGAACCTGTGCTATCATATCATTGATAAGCAAGACATGAATCATTTCCAAATGATATTGTAGACTGACCTTTGTATGTTTGCTGTACGACGCTTCTGTGCTGAGCCGCCATGCGCAGGAATTGGGAGATCCAGAACTTGATCATCGTGATAATTCCTTTCTCAATCGGATGAGAGTGAGAATTTAGAGATGGTTTGTGTGTCGTGCGTGTCGTATGTGTTTGTTTGCCAGCCATTCGAACTGCCAGAGAAGATTACGGAGTCAATGCGTCCCATGGATCCCATCAGGACCGTAGAGGAAAACGTCGCTTCACCTAATCAAATAGATGTGATGCAAATGATGTGATTAAGTGGACTTGGCTTGGTGAACCGATGAGTGATTTACTTTACCTTGACATGAAACGATGCAATGTGCTCCTGAAGGACAAACCGTTCGTATTGCCCCAAACTTCCTTTCCCATACCTCTTCCGGCGGTTAGGTCCGCCAAAAGACCTTGATTTTCCGTACCTCCCCGCAATGGCGTCCACCCCGCAGCGATGGCAACCCCCTAAGCGGTGCACCAGGTTTCGCGCCTTTTCGCCCTGATGTTGCCGTCAGTGTTTCCGTCCTTGCCGACCTACCGATGCTACTCCACCCCGGATGGAGCTTACCCCCCAACCGCAAGACCGAGCACACTTTGAGACTACAGTATCAAAGGATATGAGTATCCAGTATTTTGCTTTTCTTTTCTTTTCTTTTCTCATTGTACTGACCTTTCCATCCGTCCGTTCATGTATAATACTTGGTCTCTTTCCTTTGACTCTGTGTTCGAGTCAGGTTGCGGCGATATGAGAGCACGAGTTGGCACCGTGGCCATTGGTGAAAGGAAGAACACTGGCATCATCTGGAGCCTACAGAAAGGGTTGTAGGATAGCTCGCGTCATATACTGTGGCCAGCGGGCCGATGACTGGGAGGCTATCCTTCACTTCCGACGGATGGCTACCTGCGTCCTGCTGTTAGACCCCATTCAAAAAGAAAAGCAAGAAGGAAAATACTTATCTTTTCAGCAAAAGACCCGAACACTTGGATGCCATTGTTCTCGAGATGCGCGCTAAGGACCTTATACGTCTCGGTGTGCTTCGGTTTGGGCCGGAGGGGCTCAGTATTGGGGTGAAGTAGACACCGGCTAGTCGGCTCCGGATACGGCAGACTCGGGCAGGCGTTACTCCCCGGTGCACCACAGGCGGGGGAGCCTATAAACGAAAACGCGTTAAACAAATTGATCAAGAAAATACAGTACAAGATATTCCAAAGGCTTTACCGGCTATGAGGTGGACACCAGCCCACTAACGGCTGTACGGGTGCAGGCCCCATCGTACGAGGCCTGCACCTAGCCGCCGCTCATGGCGAGCGCCGCCCGGCCGGCGCCTGAGCCAGGCGAACCCTGACGAGCCAGGGCGGCGCAGCGGGGGGGCGTCCCACATGGGGACATCGAGATCCATCTCGATGTCCCCATCCGGGAACACGAACGCCCCCAACACCATATTCCAGTACCCGCCATCGGCGGGTAGTGGTGTTGGGGGCGGTGACGGGGGCGGCGCAGGTGACGTCCGCGCCACCACCAAGGCAACGGGCGCAGGAGAAAGCGCGAGGAAAGGCCCACAGGCAGGGCCAGCACCACAGGCAGGGCCAGCACCAGACAGAAGGAGTGCCCGAGCAACAACGGGCGGGGCGGCAGCGCGGACGGCAGAGATGCTACGGGCGCGAGCGCCCGAGACACGCCCAGTCCGGACGGCGGACAAACGCGCGGCGTGGACGGTTGCCACGCAGGCGGCGCGCACGGCAGACAAACGACGCGCGCGACCGCCAGAGACGCGACGAGCGCGAACAGCAGCGACAGACGCGGCGCGGAGAGCAGAAAGGCGAGCGCGGGCGCCCGACACACGTCCAGAGCGGACAGCAGCGACGCGGGCAGCGACGCGGACAGCGGTCAGGCGACGAGCGCCAGAGAAACGCCCAGTACGGACGGCGGAGGGACAAGGAGCCCGCACAGCAGAGATGCCGTCAGTGCAGACAGCAGAGCCATGACGGGCGCGCACGGAAGACGCGTGGGAAACGCGAGCAGACGCGCGGGAAACGCGAGCAGAAGAGCCGCAGGGGCCGCGAGCAGAAGGCAGGCGGACAGCAGGAGCAGACGACGCGCAGGGGCCGCGAGCGGAAGGCAGGCGAACAGCAGGAGCAGACGACGCGCAGGGGCCGCGAGCGGAAGGCAGGCGAACAGCAGGAGCGGAAGACGTGCAGGAAGCACGAACAACGGGGGCACGGACAGCGCGTGCACAGCGGGGGCGGGCATCAGAAACCCGTCCAGTGCGTACAGCAGCATGGACGGGGGAAGCGCGGGCAGCACCAGCAGCTGAGACACCAGCAGCACGAGCGCCAGAAACATGCCCAGCTCGAACCACCACAGTGACGCAGCGAAATCGAGCAACCGAGACACGCCCAGCTGCGACAGCAACTGCCCATCCAGCTGCGACAGCAGCGACGGGGCCCGAAGGCGGCGTGGAGGAAGAAGAGACGTGCGACACCGAAAGAGAAGCGAATGACGCCGACAAAGAGGAGAGGGAAGAGGAGAAGCGCCCAGCCGCAACGGCAGCTGCCCATCCAGCTCGGAGAGCGACGGGGCCCGAAGGCGACGCGGAGGAGGGAGAGGACGACGACACCGACAGCAACTCGAACAACGCGGACAAAGAGGAGGAGGACAAGGAGAAGCGCCCAGGCGTAGCAGCAGCTGCCCGTCCAGCTCGGAGAGCGACGGGGCCCGAAGGCGACGCGGAGGAGGAGGAGGAGGAGGAGGAGGAGGAGGAGGAGGACAAGGAGAAGCGCCCAGCCGCAACGGCAGCTGCCCGTCCAGCTCGGAGAGCGACGGGGCCCGGAGGCGACGCGGAGGAGGGGGAGGGGGAGCGAGAGGCAGGCCTCAAGGCGGGCGAACGCGGATCCACGCCGAAGTCAAAGCCAGCGTCTTGGCGCGCGAGGCGCGGAGCTCCACCAGAGGAGGGCATGGACGAGGACGAGGACGAGGACGAGGACGAGGAGGCGGAGGCAGACCCAAAGACGGGCAAATGCGGATTCATGTCGAAATCGAAGGCGGCGTCTTGACGCGCGAGGGCGGGAATCTCATCAGAGGAGCTTTGAGCTGTCATGACGATAATTGTGAAGAGAAAAGAAAAAGAAAAAGAAAAAGGAAAAACGAAAAAAATACCGTGTGAATACACGCCAGTGTGTCTCGTCACCCTCTACATTTTAAAGCCAGTGTATGTGTGGGAAGAATCAATGCAACCCGCAGGAGGAGATGGCGTGTCTCCATTGACTCATTGGACTTCTGATTCAATACTTTTTCTCCTGCTTTTTGTGCTTGAAGATCAGTCTGTCATACTTGACCACTGCAGTTGCCTGGCACTTCCATCAGGTTCCCCTGGAAACTGCCATGGAGACATGTGCTGATAAAAAGTAAATTGCGCTAGAATATAGAGGACAACTTTCTAAAGCATACACTATCACGTTTAATAGACCAGAGTATAAGGCATAAGCATCTTGCACTGCCTTGCATTAAAGTTTGGTGCAACTTTATCTGAGTTGCATGATCCATTGACACTTCGCCGCTTCAAAAATTACCCATTTTATGCATTAAAAGAAGAGGTCCAACTCAGGTTCCAGGGGCAAAAATTCATTAATTTGCCCTGTAGCGTATGAGTTGTTGCCAGACCGTCGTCTTGCCCATATTTTAAAGTAAGAGCGGCCGAAAAAGCGATCTTCTGTGCTGTTTTGAGCTGCTAATTCATATCAATCATTTCATGCGTCATGTTCAAGCATACACAAGTGGCGAGCTGTTTATTAGATTTGTCTCTATAATATTGACTAAGACAGTGATGCGACGTGGGATGTATCTGGATGACAATCATCAATATTATCCTCGGGGTTATGTGCCAACCAAAGACCCCGCTATCATCTTGTGCATACTCGCCGCGTCTTTCCAGGCCCTCGTTAAAGAAGTCGTCATCCAGATCACGTATGAGTTCGCTGGCATTTTCCGTTTACAAGTAACTTTTGCGGTCGTTTTTGACACCGGTGTAACAGTCCCAGTGGGATTGCTTCGCCTGAAAGTAGCGGGAAGTCTTCAATGGAGAACTGGATATTGTGTTTGATAGATGCTTCCTTTGTAATGGATGAGCATTCAAAGACAGCAGTTTGGAGATTGCAATGCGCAACCTGGGGTGCGGTGCTCATGGCGCTCGCACTCAAGTAGCACAGCGGGTACGCAGTGACGAAAGGCTCATTGGATAAGTCTTGCACGGCCGTAGCGGATGGAACCAGCTTAGGCACCGGAAGCAATTGACATGCGGGTGTGGAAGATTTCACGGATTGCACCCAAGAAATGTTTTAGATGATTACGCTGAAACTTACTCTTTTGCTTGCGGTAGAAAGACAGGATCACCGGCGCATCGAGAAGCGAGTACCGACTTGACACTTTTGGAGAACTAGCCGATGGAAAGATAAATGCTCCTTAATGACTTCGTGAGGAACATGCCCGGTTCTTAGCTACTGTACACAGAATCTTTCAAACGTGACTAATTCTCAGATCGTTGAGAAGAGTATATACAGGTCTAGAAAATATCCATGTCGCTTAACAAAGGCGTCCGTGTCTCTTGCTTTGGGCGAGTTAGTGTAGTAGAGGCAACAACAGATATTGATTTAAATTGCTTCCAATTACTACCACTCATGTTATTGAGCACCTGGAGCCTCTATCGCTGCTACGGACTGGATATGTCTTGAAAGACTGTGAGTTGCTATTCGGAGGTTTGGCTGGCGCATACTTCAATTCCCTCAGGCACTATGACAGCAAAATCATTTTGTTGTTGGCAGTGTTTCTCTGTCCAATCAGGAACTCGTAAAAACGAAAGATGGAACTTTAAATACAGGGCACCCAACTGCCGAACCGCCTGGGTTAATCTTGGAAAGTTTTTATGAGTTGGATCAATATCGATGGCTATCAGAATCTTCATCATTATTACTGGACATAGCATAGCTATAACCAGTGCCAGTATGATGTATCAGTGATGTTAATTGTTCCGCACGGCAGCTCTGAGTCCCATGATACTGTCACTTTTAGGGTGTCAAAATCCAAGACGGCGTTCCTATTATCTGTCTTCCTACCTTCCCATCGGCAATGGTCTGTCTGCGCTTGCTTGGTTGCGTGAAACCAAAAAAAAAAGACCTTTCAGGATGTCACTGAAATGTATGAAAGCATATGAATCGAGACGATTGATAGGTAGATGTGAATAAAAATTATAGAGCGAAGCGGAGCGTTTGGCTGTGCGTGAAGTGTCAATGCAACACCACTTTCAGTGATTCAACGATACTGTCATCACGAGCGTGTCGTTTTCGGTATCTGCGAAATTGATATGACGAGAAGAGACTAAAGTGTATTTAAAATTGGACATATTCTATCCGTCGATTTTCCGAGCAGCTATCACGTCGTGAATACCACAAGTGAATGTTTGATCTTCCTCGTACTCGTCCTCTTCCTCTTCAGCATCGTCGTCTTTCCGGTCTGGAGGGAGTTCGAACTTGCCACCCGTGTTCTTTTTCTTGTAAAAGCCGGGTAGAAACTCAAAGACAGCCTGGTCGTCTTCAATTGCGCATACCCGGACCTCCATCCAATCTGATATCACAGGGCAGTACTGCTCATTCAATGTCAGAGTCTAATGCATTATGTCAGTACATTTGTTTGATAAAAACAACCCAGGTTATTGTACCTTGATCGCGATATTAGTGCCTACTGCGGGAGGATCGGATGCGAGGGCAATTTCAGGCAGCTTTTCATAATCGGCCTCGGAGCGAGCTCGCGTTGGTGCTACTTGCTCTTCCTTATGATCTTCCTCTTCTTCCTCTTCTTCCTCTTCTTCCTCTTCTTCCTCTTCTTCCTCTTCTTCTTCATCTTCTTCTTCTTCATCATCTTCATCATCTTCTTGTTCCTCTTCTTGTTCCTCTCCTTCGTGGATGGCTACTTTCTCGTAGGTCATATCGCTATCGGCCTGGAAGATCGTGGGCATGCTGTGGATCGGATATGAGCGCCGCTCAGAGTAGTCGCCTTTGTATTTGGGGTCGGCTTCATGTCTCGTGATGACTGCTGCGCCGTATTGATTGCCATGCAAGTCATCCTTGTACGAAGGCTCGGCCTCCAGGCCATCGATCCCGTACCATGTCTCTGCTGGGGCGCTGCCACTACTGCTGCCACTACTACTACTACTACTGCTGCTGCTGCCATTACTGCTGCTGCTGCTTGTCGCCGCTTCTTGGTCGTCTCCCGCCAGACTTTGGTCTTCGTCTTGAATAAAATGTACATGCTTAGAGGGGGTTTTTTCCATCTGCTTCAGGAAACCTTTCTTTTTGTTCTTGTTCTTCTTCAAGAGTTGATGTGGTGTGGTATCTTCCTTTGGCTGGACTAGAGCAGAAATGGCAGGTTCTGAGGGTACGGAAGCGAGTTCGGACAAGATCTCTTGTCTGGCATCTACGTATGCCTTTTCCTTCAAACGTTGTATTGCAGTGCGACGTCGCAAGTTTCTCCGTTTAGTGCGACGTAAACCTTCGAAAGGTGGGCTTACTCTGGGGGCCTCGGTGTCCACCAGCTTGGCGTCCTGTTCGTTCCTTCTAAGCTGACTTGATGTGTCCTCGTCCGCAGAGGGTGGGGAAATGCTTGTTTCGCTTTTCTCTGCCTTTCCTTCTTTGCGTTTCTTGTCCTTCTTTTTCTCTGCCTTCTCTTTTTTGCCTTTTTTGTCCTTCTTTTTCTCTTTCTTGTCTTTTGGGGCTTTTGTCCTCTGCTTTACATCTTTTTTGGTGTCTTTTTTCTTGGACGCGTCGCGACTCGACTTTTTTTCGACGTGAGCCTCATGGCGGCGACGTTTTTCTGGTTTTGCGCTGGAGTGATCATCTACGACACACGTGAGTGGTTGTCCACTGTGATACACGTGGCTGTCCTTACCCGTCTTTCTTTTGCCTGTCACGGGCAAGGTATCTTTTGTGGTTGATTTTGAGAGGCTAGGAAAGAGTCAATGAGAACAGCACTGTTTGGCTCGGTTTATTTTTTGACTTACACGCAGTGATCGTTTTCGTGCAAAAGACCTGCAATGGGCAAGTGAGGTAAGAGAGCGAAACCCTGCATCTCGAGGCGAAGATGCTTCGGTTTGGCGTCGAGTTGCAGATCCTTGACGATCTCTTTACACAGTGCACCGGGAGTGCAATTCTCGAGTTCTGGTTTAACAAGGTACCAGCATTTGTAGGGTGGGAGAGGTTCCCTGGTCTCAAGAGTGATGCGCATTGGAGGTAGAGAGAGCCAGAGAAAAGAAGCAGTGTTGTCTCGTTCTCGTCGCGCTTTCAACTCATGCCATTGCTGTCATTTTTAATATGATCGAATCCGCTTGAATTTCAGATACACCAGCACAGGCTGGACACCCAGCTCATGCGTGCACGCAGTAGTATTCCATCTTCACGACCTAGCACAGCTGTTTCTTCCGTGGATGCTATAGCGTGCTTCTGCTTACTCCATACCATTCTACTTTAAGACTTCCACGTTGCCACTTCATGTATCACGACGCGAGACCTTTTTCATGTTACTATATGGGAACCGCTCAGCTTGCTGTGAGCTCGCAAAACATCTCATGTTGGCTAATATCATTTGTCGTTGCTGCCGTCATAATAGTAGGGACACTTGAATAGAACCGTTTTATCACATGACGATGACCTGTTTATTTCTTCGCAGCCTGTTGCTGCTGTTGTTGCTGTTGTTGGATTCTATCCTGCATAACATTGATAATGGCTGGAAAAAGAGTATCATTAGCAATAGTTGCATATAGATATGAGTATGATACGCACCACGTAGGCTGCTCTGCTTTCCGTTGATAGTTTCTTGTAATTTGTCGAGGTTCTGCTTGACAAAGTTCTCCTTGTCGTTGTAAAACTTGGTCGCATCTGACAATGACTATGCCTATAGTGAGCCAACCTGACAGGACCCATAAAGCCTATTCTATCCAAACCTTTTCGATGAAATAGCCAGTTCCAACATCGACAATGACTTTCTCAACGTCGCTGAGTTTGCCGGGAACGTATAATGATGATGTCAAAGGGACAAGGATCGTTTTGTCTAAATGATGCCGTCAGTTTACGCGTTGTGCAAAATAAAAGCGGACAAGCACCTTCAGCCTTTTCACCCTTTATGGATTCGACGCTCTCTGCACAGTCGGAAAAGCGTGCTTGCGCACCTTTGAGCTTGCCGTAGGATTGTGTCAAATGGGACAATTCCTAAGGCAGAAAGAGAAAGGATGAGCATTGGAGCATGAGGAAGCACGATGGGGGTGGGTAAATAGAAGCAGGTACCTCATCGAGTTGTTGCTTGACTTGCTGGAGGGAAGGAAGGTCGAGATCAGCGAGATTGACGGTTTGTGGTTGAGACATGTCGGTTGCAGGAACACGAAAAGGCGGAAGCTCGGTGTCTAGTTGGGGTCGGTGTGGCTGGGATTCATTCAAGATGCGCGTCTACAGTAGTAGTAGCTGAGCTGCTCATACGAGTCCATAACTCTTGCACCGTATGAGCTCTTACTCTTGCTCTCTCCAAAACTGCCTATTATACTTATACTACACTATGCCCCCACACACTTATTGTAGCTGACCTTCATAACATGCGAGCATCCGGTTAAAACTACCCATAGACGCATATCTAACAAGACTTCTTTTGTCCCTCCTATCCCAAGGTTGAGTCCAAATACAGATGCTTAGGTTCTACATAGCAACGAAGCTGGAAGGGAGCTTCTCTCCAGCAACGGTTGCCAGGTATGATATGTGACTAGGAGCTCATTGATACCCTCGCCTAAAAAAAATTCGATGTTCTAGCAGTGGGATGTCAAAGCAGGTCGATATATTTACTCTGTTGCATGCTAGAAGACTTTGGGGTCCTGGTTGGCAAATTTTGGTCTGGCCATCCCGGCATTCACCAGGACAAAGCAGCAAAAGATTAACATGGTAATTTGCTTTTTAAGACTGCAGCTCTCTGATCCGAATAAGGGGGAGAAAGTCTTAACTGGAAAAAACCTACTTATGATTTCTGCGTATGATTTTTGCTGCGTATGATTTTGCCAATGGCGCAGGTGGATTTGCTGTCAGCACATCAATGGACACATTTTTGCTTTCATGGTTATGGGAAAATTAGAAGTCCGGTTCGCATTTGGTTGGCGCGTGGATTCTCGACGTGGAAGCCCCGCAGGTTCTTCCTTCCTGAGCGTAGAGTTGTCCTCTCTAATCAACGTAAGTTGTCTCATTCATTCTCCATTCCTGTCCATTCTGGACTATACAAAGTCTCCCAGTTGCTATAGTGAATAGTATAAGTTAATACAAGACGTACAGACCCTCTCTCTTTCACGATGGCTTCTCAGAAAGAAGAGGCAGCCCACCCGGTGGATGACAGCCATAGCTTGTTTGGCGCTGACGACGCCACCCAGACCGCTGACCCTTTCCAGGCCCTGACTCAGGCACCTGCACCTTCGACATCCTCAGACATCAAGACTCAGGTCCCATCAGGTCCATCCCCGGCTCAAAACGCGCCCGCGAGTGCTCCTGAAACGAAACTTGGTCCGGTTGAGAAGGCAGCATCTGCTTCTGCTCCAGTCACAGCCCAGCAAAGCGATAGTCCGGTTGCAGGCGACGCGAGTTCCTTGTTCGGTGGAGGCGATGAGCCCGGAGACGCGAGCTCGCTGTTCGGTGGCGGCAATGCCCAAGACGACCCTTTTGCTTCTCGGTCCCAGTCCGCTGACTTCTTCTTCAACCAACAGCAGCAACAACAACAGCCTAATCACCAGCCAAACGGGAACCAGCAGTATGATCAGCAGCACCAACAGTATGATTACCTGCAGCAACAGCAGCAACCTCAGCAACAGCAGCAGGCTTACTACGACCAATCTGCTTATGATAGTGCTGCTGCATCGCAACAACAGGCCTATGATCCTAACCAGCAGCAATACTACTATGCTCAGCAGGGCCAGCAAGCGTATGATCCCAACTATCAGTATGCTCGACAGCAACAGTATGAGCAACACCAGCAGCAGCCGCAACAATATCAGCAGCCTGCTGCCTACTATGATCAACAAGGCCAACAAACGTATGACCAGACATATCAAAACTACGGTTATACTTCTCAACAGGACGGTGCTTATCAGCAGCAGCAGCCACAGCAGGCCTATGACCCATCCTATCAGCAGCAATACAATGCTCAACAATACCCGGCGCGTCCTGCATCGGTTGCGAGCACGGCCCATCAGCAATCCTACGACCCCAATTACTACCAATATCAAGCCCAGCCGAGCTCTGCCTCTGTCTCTGGTGATGCTCAGCAAGCCTCCTATGATCAAAGCTACCAGCCGTATCAATACACGCCTCAGCAACAGTATGCTGGCTCCGTCGCTGGGGACACTTATCAGGCTCATCAGCAATATGATCCTACATATCAGCAGCAGGCCTACGAGCCTCAGCAGCAGTATGAACCACAACAGCAGCCGCAATACGATGAGTATCACCAACAGCAATACCAACCTGTAGCTCAGCAGCAGCAGTATGAACCTGTGCAAGATCAGCAGCAGTATGCCCCACAGCAGCAGCCACAGGCATCCTATGAACCGCCAAAACAGACACAGCCTGAAGCTCTGCAACCACAGCAGCCGCCGCAGCAAGACGCTGCACAGGCAGCGCCGCTTCCTCCTCCTCCTCAGCAGCAGCAGGCACCGCCGACGCAAGGCCCACCGCAGGGCCCACCGAAGGGACCGCTGCAAGGCCCACCTCGAGGCCCAGCTCGCCAGCAGCCTCCTTCACAACAGCCAGAGCAGCAGCACGAACAGGCGGCCGAGCCAAAACTCCAAGAAGTTCAGGAACCACCCGTGCAACAGCCACTGGATTCTTTTGCTACCGAACAGGCTCAGTCAGAGCCTGTAACGTCCGCTCAAGAGACGACGCCCTTGCAGCCTCCGACCGCTGTCCATGCCGATGCAGTTTCGAACGCGCAAGAGCACGGCCCTGCTCTGACCGCCGTTGAAGACAAGACCGCCGGAACGCCTGGCGAAGCTGCCATACCTGCCGCACCGAAGCAGGAGCAGGCGGCTCCTCCTCCACCTCCGCAAGAGGATCAGCCGGCCCAACTCGCCATCGAGGAGAGCGAGGAAGAACTCACGGCCGAACAGCAGGAAGCAGCTGCGATGGCAGCTGTGGCAGCTGCCGAGATCCAGCCTGAGGAGACCGTCTCTGTGCAGCAGTACGAGTCCGCCTCCTACCAGCCCTACGAACCCACAAGCTATGAGCCCTTGCAGCCTGACCAAGGCGAACCTGCGCAGCTGCACGCTTTTGAATCCACCCAATTCCAGTCTTATGAGCCGTCAGGCCAAAACCAGGAAGAGGCGGTTCCGTTGCAAGCTTACGAGCCCCAGCAGTACGAGGCTGGACAACCCAAACAAGACACGTACGAGCCTTTCCAGCAGGATGCATACACGCCCTACAATGCTTACGCGGCGGGGACCGAGGGCCACCAGGATAGCCAGAGTGTAGCGGCTGGCGAGGGATACGCGTACGACCCTCAGTCGCAATATGCTCCATCGACGGAGCCGGCCTCTGCTTACGCACCCCAGGCCGAGAACCAGTATGAACCTTACGAGGGTTATCAACCGAATGGACCGGCCAAGGAAACGCCCGTGCAGCCGGATACAGCCTACGGCGGCCAAACATACGCTCCTCCCGCTCCAGCTTCCGTGACCTCCGCAGATCCGTACGCCCCTCCACCCCGCACGTCCTACGACGGCTCGCGTACTGCAGAAATTCCAGCATACGGTGACCAATATGCCCCACGACCGTCGACGCAGATGGAGCGCTCGACGACGATGCCGGCAACCACTGCCTCCACGAGCCAGCGGACGCCTCCGCAGCCCAATGCACTGTTGCCCTGTCCGGATCCCAACTGTGAGGGCGAAAACAAGGCCAAGGCCAAGTTTTGCTGCGAGTGCGGCCGGCCTCTTCTCAGTATGTCGCGCTCCACCACGCCAGCCATGCAAACGCCCGGTTTGTCGTACATGCAGCCCATCCATGGCGCGTATGAACCGTCTGTGCAACCGCACGACGGCCCACCACAGCAGCAGCAGCTTCATGGCCTTGGCACCTACCCACCTGCGGCCTTTGAGGGCACCGCCGAGCCTGCGACACTGATGGTCGACAACGCGCCTACCGACGCCTATGGCGCCCCGTATGCGCCCGAGCCGTATCCCGCACAGACCGTACCTGAGCACTATGGCGGCGAGACAGGTGCTGATATGTATGAGCCCGTGGGTCAGCACGCACTGCCGCCGGACCCGCTTCAACGTGCGCGCGGCTGTCCGCTCGTCTCGTTCGGTTTCGGTGGTAAGCTGTGTGTCATGTTTCCCCAAACGGTGCAGCGCTTCACGCAGCAGGACGGCTATGACGGTGGCGTTCCCATCACCAAGACCATGCCGAGCGTGATCAAGATCAAGAAGCTCCGAGACGTCATGGATGAACCAACCGTGTCGGGCCTGTCCCAGTTTGTCGGTCCTGCCCTGATGGATAGCAAGATGGGCGCCAAAGGCAAGAAGAAAGAAGTACTGGCCTACATGGACCGCCGCATCCAGGACATGTCGGCCCTTCAGGAGCCTCATGCCGAGACGCATGTGCTTCTCTGGAAACTGGTCAAGCTCTTGATCGAAAAGGATACCTCCATTGGCGATGCGTAAGTAGATTTAGCAGAGAGGACAAAAGGGAGGGCTTGGTACTGACGATGCATCCGGTGATTTAGTGACAAGACGGATGCGGCCGTTCGTGAGCTCCTGCAACCGGCCTCGGCCGTCGAAACAGATGACCAAGGCAACTTTAGCGTGCCTGCTTATGCCCAGGTCGAGACACACGGTGACGACGACGCCGAAAACCGGGAGCGGGCGCAAAAGGTTTTGGAAAAGCTGCAGCACTACCTTCTCACTGGGGACCGTTCCGGTGCCGTCGAGTATGCCATGCAGGAAGACTTGTGGGCCCATGCTTTGATCATTAGCAGTTGCGTGAACAAGGATGTCTGGAAGACTGTGGTCAATAACTTTGTCGAGCGCGAACTGTCCGAGTCAGCTGGAGGCAAGCCCCGACAAGACCGCTACAATGTCACGGGCGACAAACAGGCGCTACGTGTCCTTTATTCGCTCTTTGCCGGATCAGGTGGTGCAGCCAGTAAGTCGGAAATCAATGTTGGGGAATAGGACAAGGGAAATTGACTCTGAATCGCATAGTGTCGGAATTCCTGCACAAGCCAAGCAACACGCCTTTCGTGGGCGCCGCCACCAGCGGTCAGATCCAAGTGACGGAGGAGCAGCTTTCTCAGTGGCAAGTGACGTTGACGTTGATCCTTGCCAACCGCACACCGCACGATGCCGAAGCTATCACGGCCTTGGGTGACATTTTGCGTACGCACGGGTGGCTGGCGGCAGCCCATATCTGGTACGTGATTATTAGCATCGAAGGCGTGAAAAAACTGACAGGAGGACGATTAGCTATCTTGTGGCGCCGCAGACAGCGATCCACTCTGGCATTGACACCCCCAATGTTCGCCTGACGCTTTTGGGCAGCGAGGGCGCGGCGAACTTTGCCCATCTGGACGCTTACCTGCTCACCGAGTTGTTCGAGCTGGCCGTCTGCTCCAAGCAAGGCGGTCCTGCTGCACTGCCCTTCTTGCAAGGCTACAAGCTCGTCCATGCCTGGTGGCTCGCCGACTTTGGCTACCTTGCTGAGGCCCAACGCTACTGTGAGGCGATTGCGAACGCGATCAAGGCATATACCAAGGGCAGTCCTTACCTTCATCACCGTCTGCTCGAAAGTCTGAAGGAGTTTAGCGAGTTGTGTGAAGTCTCGGGTGGTCAGACACTAGGGTATGTATCCGCGTACAGGGCTGTGTTCAGTCTGGCTCATTTACTTTTGTTCCAGTGGTGACGCCGGATCCTGGCTCAAGAACAAGTTGAGCAAGAATTCGCTGGATTCGCTTTGGGGTTCGCTCGAGGGCAAATTCAACAAATTCGTCAGTGGTGAAGATATACCCGCAGAAGAAGCGCCTGTGCGCAAATCGACGGAGATCATGGCCAACCCGTACGATGCGACCGTTGACGGTCCGCCCGCCCGCAGCGCATCTGCTTTTGATTTCAGAAATGCTAACCGCGTCGGCGTCGAAAGCCTGCGCCGTGCGGCGACCCCAACTGCAAGCATGGTTTCCGAGGCTTACCTGCGCCGCTCGTCTTCGCCAGGCGCACATGCTGCGACGGGTCCATTTGGACGTGGCTTTACGCCTCTGGGCGAAACTCAGGCAGAATCTCAACAACAACAGCAGCAGGAACAACACCATCCAGCGCCGTACGGTTCACCGAGCGCGGTGCCCGACATGTACAGCTATGGCGCTCAGCCGACGAATGCGACCATGTCGCCTTTTGGCCACGCGCAACAGCAGCAGCCGTCATCCTACTATGGTGCGGACGAGTCGACCTACCAGCCCTACCAGTACGAGCAGCCTGCCCAGGATGCGTCGGCGTCGAGCTATTACGGACAGGATACCTACCAATCCCAGGATGCGCAAGAGCAACAGCAGCAGCCATCTACTTATAGCAATAACGAATACGGTGGTGCGCCTGCTCCATCTTACGAACCCTACGCCCCCCAAACGGCACATGCTCCCGCAGCGTTGGACGAGGACGATGACCTTGGCTTTGGCAACTCTTCGTTGACCAAGCCCAAGACAGCCCCGGCGACGTCTGAAGGCACAGCCCCTGATCGCTCGCAGTCATCTCCACCTGAAGCACAGAGCGAGAGTGTGTCGGGTGCGAGCGACAAGGAGAGTGAAAGCAAAGAAGAAAAGAAGGGATGGGGTCTGTTCTCGATCTTTTCCCGAAGCTCCACGCCTTCCAATCAAAAGGACGAAAAGAAGGCTGTCAAGGCCAACTTGGGCGAGGAGAGCTCGTTTTACTATGACAAAGAGGCGGGTCGTTGGGTTAACAAAACGGTAAGTCCTCATGAAGATGTGACCGAAGCATAGTTGACTTATTATTTCAATGAAACTAGGCTGGTGCACAAGAAGAAAAGCCTGCACCGCTCCCACCACCGCCGAAAGCCACACCCTCCAAGACGTCTTCACCTGCGCCGCCTCCGTCGGGCACATCCACACCCCCGCCCCCGCCGGCTTCCAATGCCACCACACCCGGTGCCGGTCCGCCAGGCATGCCACGCGCTACCAGCGCCAGCAGTCTGGGAGCCCCATCCACGCCGCCAGCCTCTGCTATGTCGCCTCCTCCCAGCGGTAGTGGTCGAAGAGCGGGCGGTCGCAAGCCCATGCGTTCACGTTATGTAGATGTATTCAACCAGCCGTCGTAAACCCTTTCTTTTTTCTTTTATACTTTTATATTTTTTGTACAGAAACGTACCACAACGCATACTTTATAAAGTTTAGAATTTTTGACATGCTTTATCGACACAAGGGAGATGTTTACAGGACCATTTCGGACGCGACAAGGTTCCGCTTGGCAATAGGTAGAGTAATGCCACCCATTCAAGCCACTACATACTCAAGTCCTCTTCTTCAATTCGGCTGTGTTGAGCGCTGCCCCGGCCCTGCTGAGTGATTTGAAAGGCATGACGGCGCACGGTGTCCCACCGGTTGTGCAACCTCTCTCGTCTATCATGCAATGCATGATCGTACGCGGACAGCGTGTCCATCACTCGACGCAGTTCTGCCTCTCCCTCACTGTCAGGTGAAAGGATACAAATGTCAGTGAGCCATCTGTGAGTATATTGACGGCACTCGCTTACTTGACGATCGAAAAGGCTTCTCCAGCTAGCGTACGAAGCTGAGTCAGCAAAGCTACGACGAGTGAGCATGCTTCTCTTCCCATAAACTCTGTGTGTATACCATGAAGGTGCTCCTCGACAGCGGGAGCCACCTGTGTTGCTATGTCAGTTCCTACTGGAGTCGAATGTCGCACCTCAGCACTTTGGAAGTCTTCATCCGCCAAAAGGTCGTCACTAAAGTCGCTGCCTGTCTTCAAAGGCGGAGAGCTTGGGAAATGGTGTCATTGGTATCTAATTTTGTCCTAAAAGAAAAAAGAAAAGACACGTTCATACCTATACCCGTACGTGTGTTGCTGCAACTGCGTGTTGTCTCGTGGCTCCTTGGACGACGTTGGAGAGATGTTGTCTACTGCACGATCCGATGGGCTATCATCACCTTCTTCAATTATTGTGACGGCATTTACAATACCGCTCCATTCAGCACTGTCATATTCGACTCCATCATTGTCATATTCGAACGTGCCAAGACCATCCAGCACATTGTGTACGTCTGCACAATCAGGTTGATCAAAGTCCTCTTGTTTAGGGTGGGTCGCTCTTGTCTCTGCTGTTTCGCCGGAAACAGGAGGCTGAGAGGAAGAGCCACCACGTTCTTCCTGTCGTGCGCACTGTTTAGGTCGAAAGTAAGGCGACCTGATTGGCATTAGAAGGGGTGGTGTATCCGACATTGGAGCGGGATGAAATTTAAAAGACAAAAGAAGACACTTTGTCATGTCAAGTCCAGCGAATATAACGCATTATTTATTGATTCGACAACAAATTGCTATCAAGATACATATACATTGTCATCTCATTTCAAAATTTGTTCTGCGTCCAAAGTACAAGTCAGACTAACTCATTTGTCTTGATTCCCAACCACATATTACATGGTCAAGCCAAGCTTATTATTTAGGGAACTAGCCTATTGCGCGCGCAAGGCGGCAGGCCACCACCTCATCTAGCGAACGGGTCCATGTAGGGCACGCGTCTAATTTCTCTTGCTAAACCCGTGTCTCAGGATATGTTATCCAATGCGAATCACCCACCATGATGGGTGAGGCTGGAGACATTTGGGAATATGCCTATGTTGAAAAGGTCTAAACTACTGCAGGCTTCTACCGCAGACTAGGGCGAGGGAGGAGGACAAAGGAGGGAAGACAAAGCAAGGAGGACAAAAGGAACGGCAAGGGAAAGGAGCGGACCTGATATCAAATGAGTACTGTATATGTTGACATGTTTCAGATTCTCCTGTAGTTCGTTCACTTACGAACAGAGGAAGAAAGCAGAAAAACAGCCTCTGGGAGGGGAAGAGGCGCGAGTGGACAAACAGAAGAGAATACGCAAACGGGAGTGAAGGCCGGAGGAGAAGAAAACGCAATACAACAAGCTACGTATACATTGGAACAATGTTAAAGATGTCTAACGTATTGTATCTCAACGCGTTCGCTTACTTTTGTGTACAGCGGTGCATAGACGAGCAACCGGTGGCAGAGGTACTTGAGGGGAACTCGTGTCGTCAATGTTGTTTCCGCTAGATTATACCCATAGTTTTATGAATTTTCGTAGTAAAGTCCTCAATAAAATAATTTAGAGACTAGGGATTTGAGGAAAATGCATCACATACAGTATAAAGCCAAGAAGCAAAGAACAGAATAGGTTGATATTTCTGGAATAAACGGTCACCGAAAGTCTCGTTTTCTAGAAAAGAAGTGGACCTTTCCTCTTAAGTATAGTGCATACATATCGGCGTGCATGTAATGGATCCCCTGATATGCGGTGGAGATCTTCGAAGATCTAACGTGTCATGTGCTAGCAGTCGGCCCCTTGCGAATTCCCTGTAGAATGATGTTTTTTGCAAGTTTCTTCCCAAATGAAGTAATACAGTAAAATGGAAATGCTGCTATATATTTCGTGGTAAAAAAAAAGGCTCAATACCAGTATGTGGATGGTAAGCTATGTATATTTAGATGCTATGATAAAAAAAAAGGGCAGGAGTTAAGTACTCCGGCATTGCTGTAAATATGACTGTTAAGATGATTTAGGCGTGATTTGTGTAAGTGAAGGGAACCGCTAAAGTACTATGATGGGAGGCTTGGTCTACGAATCTCTTACGACGGCTGTGACCAGCACAGTGGTAAAGAAGGAGAGGAGAACTTGTAAAAATAGACACATTTTGCAAGTGTGTACAAAGGGGAAGGGGGGAAGTGTGTAATTCATACCACAAATGGCTGGAACGGAGGGCGTTACAGAATACCCGAATCTTTGAGCGCGTTCTGTAAGATGGTTTCCTTGATAGCTGTGAAGACAAGCTTAATCTATAATACAATGAATAAAAATAATGAATACATCAAAATGAGGTTAAAACTTTTTTTTGCTTACATTTTTTGTGTCGGTAGCTTGCGTCAAACTGAAACGAAAACGAAACGCATATATCAGATAATCCATAAACATCAATTTCAAATGAGCATCAGCCCCTTACTGCGGATAAATGTTCAGTTTGGCGCGATTGGTCTGATTGAACCGCCAAAGGATATACTTAGCCGCCTTGGCCACATCGTTTCCACCTGCAGAGCAGTTCCATCAATGTACATCCTATTAAATGTATGGATCCATACCTCCATAATCCGGGAAATACCGCTCGAGTGGTATTTTTGGGAGCTTAGCTTTGAACACGTCGATTTTGTTCAAGAACAGAATCGTAGATGTGCGCAAAAACCATCGGCTGTTAATCACTGATTCAAAGAGGACAAGACTTTCCATCATGCGGTTCTATACATAAAAATTAAGGTTGGTGCCTTTTTTCTTGGTTTGGATACCCTAAAAGAAAAGAAGGTTCGTGTTACCTGTCGGTTCTCTTCCAAAAGAACCTGGTCGTACTCGCTCAAAGAGACACAGAAGATGATCGACGTGACGGCCTCAAAACAGTGAATCCACTTTTTCCGTTCAGAACGTTGACCTCCCACATCGAACATACTATCAAGATTATTCCAATTAAAATAAGAACAAGAGATCTCATCATCGCGTATCATAGGACTTACTGAACGTTGATCTGGCCCATGCGGAACCGCGTGTCGGTAATACCGGTGGTCTTGAGACGAGCATACAGGACATCCTGCACAGTCGGGACGTAGTTTTCTTGGCCGATTCTTTTTGATTCTTCGAAGAAACTAGAATAGAAAAAATAGAAATAAAAACGCGTTAATTAGCATTCATTTGCACTTTTACAGCATAACATACTAGGGAGCTGAATCCATCAAGTAAAAGTCGCTGCTCTCCATCTCTAGAAGTCGAGCCACAGCAGGATCTTGCCAGATACTGTAGGCGGCCGCAGCAAGATCAGGTGACATATTTCCTTCGCTGGGGCGATACTCGGCCACGCGGTGTACATGATACTATTGAGAAATAAAAAACAATAGGATCGATAAGAAAAGCTGCATGCAAGGAGATGATCTTCCTCTTTGGTTTGGCGTACTTCGTTTTTCTCATTTTCGAAAGCGATATCATAGCGTTGGAGACCGTTAATGATGTCTTGGACGGACTCAATCAGGTTGTTGTATACAGCCGGACGCCAGCTTTCGAGTTCTTGTTTGCTGTAGCCGTTCTGGTGGATGATCTTCATTTGTTTCACAATGGTCGATTTGCCCGATTCCCCGCTGCCTGCAGATAGAAGCCAAAAAAAAAAAAAATCATGCATTAATTCATCCATTCAAAGAAATGACGCCGCAGCCATCGAACAAACCAGGCGTGGGAGTAGCACTGGTTGATGTGCGTATGCACAATTGTATGAGCTGTTACCTAGCAGCAGGATTTTACACTCGCGTTTCAATTTACGACTGTCCTCCTCGAGCATACGATCAATATGCTCGCTGCGATTTCTCTCCGCGCGTGCTTCCGACGACCAGCATAGACCCATGAGCGAAATGCACGAATGAATGAGGGAATGTGCAGACAAGAAAGAAAAAAAGAGAGAAATTGAAGAAAGAACCGAAGAAAAAGGAGTACAGGCAAAACCGTGAAAGAATCGGAAGGGGTTCTAGAGATTTTTGGGCCCTTTAGGTAGTGAATAGGGACAGGGAAAATGTGGAAGTATAAAAAATTTCGAGAGTGCTGGTAGAGCACAACAAAGAAATGAGAATCAGGGGAAGAAAACAGAAGCGAAGAAGAAGAGAAGAGGAAGAGAAAGAGAGGAGGAAGAAAGAAGCATTTGAGTTCATTCTTTGGAAGTAAAAAAAAAAAAAAGAAAAAGAGCTATATTGTATACGATAACACATATAATATACACACATACGGCCATTTAGCCGTATACACTACATTGTTTTATTTTTTATTTTTATCCTATTATTTCGATGTTCGTTCAAGGTAGTCGGCCCAGCTGCCAGGGTAGTTGTGGACCCTACAGCAAGGACGAATACGTGAGTTCATTCTTCTTTTTATAAAAAATAGGACCCCTTCTTCAAGGCTCACTTACGACGAATAGCCGAGTTGGCGCAAGTAGTCCGCAGCCTTAGCACTGCGGATACCGGCTTGGCAGTAGACGATGATCTCGTCCGTTTTGTCTGGTTTGTCAAAGTTGAAAGTGTTCAAGAAATCATCGGGCGAAGCGTCCCATGCGACCGTGAACGCGCTCTAAAAACGAGAATAAAAAGGTGTGAGAGACGCATGTTACGAAGGTCTGATCTCCCTCTCTCCCGACCCCTCCCCCCTTCCCTTTCCCCTTGTGCTCCTTTTTTTTTTTTTATCTATGCGCATGTAGTGTGTGTATGCGTCGATGAATGATTTTTCAATAATGCTTACCAGGGGCAGATTCTTCGACATTGGTATCTGACCTTGCATAACTTCGGTCGGCTCTCGGACGTCGATCAGCCGATATTTCTTTAGACATCAGTTCACAAGTAAGTGTATATACAGAAAAGGGTAAACATGGGTCATACCTTGTCATTCTGCTTAATGATTTCGTGGATCTTTTCAAAATCGACGGTGAAAGAGTTGGGGTCTCGTTTGTTGTCATTGACCGAGTAATGACGCACGAGCGAAGCACGCGTCATGAGCGCCAAAGGGCGGTATGGTTTGACAAAGTTTAAAGTACGTGGTGTTTGATAGTGGAGAGCGGTAGTAGCTCTTGTGAGTCTGCCAATATGTCTCAACATGATAATGTAGAATAGAGAGGGAATTTAGGGTTCAGCACTCAGAAAATGGAAATAAAGTGTTAAATGCTTGATGCGTGTGGGACAAATCAATATCACTTGACTGCCTAAACATAACAAATCATCTATTCTCTTTGTTCTTATTCTTGCATTGCATTGATGTTTCTAGTGTTCATCAAGCCCTCTCCCCTGCTCTTCACTACTTTGTCGGTTTCGTTTCGTTTCCTTTTCTTTCCTTTTCCTTTTCCCTTTAGGGAGGGTTCAGCCACCACCACCACGATATCGATACCGTATCCGACCCACGATATCTACGGTCCATGGGCTGGAGAAGGGTTTCAGGGTCAAACAGGGTGTCCTATCCACCAGCAATTTAGAGTTCCCGAGGGAAAATATGCCATCTTTAGGTTAGCAAAGGAATAAAAAAAAATACATGATTGACCGAAAGGGAGGCCATGTTGCATAAAGGCAACACACCCGACTCAAGAAGACAGCAAGGCTGATTATTGTAATTTTGTGAGAGAATCGAATAAGTGGAGTCTGCTTGTATCTGCTGCTTTGAAATAATTAAACGAATTTTTGAAAGACACGCTGACTCTTTGATCGTAGCAGGATCGCAAGGCGATGACAACGTAATGACCAAAACAGGCCACTTTAACTTTACGAATCTCTGCATTGCGGCCGCAGTCCTCCGTGTCATACTGCTCGTCTATGGCGAATGGCAGGACAGACACCTCGACGTCAAGTACACTGACATTGACTACCTTGTCTTTACCGACGCTGCGCGCCACATCACTCAAGGCGAGTCTCCTTACGCACGCGCAACGTACCGCTATACGCCATTGCTTGCCATCCTCTTGACGCCGAACATTTACGGGTTCTTTGCATTTGGCAAGTGCCTCTTTGCATTGGCTGATCTTGGGGTAGGGTACCTCATTCACCAGATTCTGGTTCTGCGGGGTATGCCGTCGCGCAAGGCACTCTGCTTTGACGCGCTTTGGCTGCTGAATCCGATGGTGGCCAACATATCCACACGTGGCAACGCCGAGTCGCTCCTGAGCATGATGGTTCTCGGAACCCTGTATTTCGTCCTGACTCGCCAGTTTTATCCTGCCTGCGCTGCCTTTGGGCTCGCCGTCCATTTCAAGATCTATCCAGTCATCTACGCCGGCCCCCTCGTCTTTCTTCTCGATGCCCGCTACGGCGACCCCGTCGAGTGGCCGACGCTCATGTGGAGCTACCAGCAGCTCCGCCTCACTCTGCTGCAGCGTCTCAGCCCTGCTTCCTCCGCCATCATCCAGAGCCAGGGCAGACAGGAAGGGACGGATCTCTCCACCAGCCTCGGCCGTCGACACCGCGCTCAGCAGATCATGCGCCATGTCATCCTCTTCCTCACGCCGACCCGCATCATGTTTGCCATCACCAGCGCAACCGTCTTTTTCGTCTTGACAGGCGCCATGTACCAACTGTAAGTTCTCATCGATAACCGGAGATCCCGTTAATCTCATAGCCGGCGAACAAAATCTGCGCTAGGTACGGCGATGAATTCTTGGAACACACTTATTTGTATCACGTCACTCGCAAGGATCACCGACACAACTTCTCCGTCTGGTTCTATCAGATGTATCTCACGTTTGATGCGCCTATCGCCGGCAAGGTCCTGGGTCTTGTTGCTTTCCTGCCCCAGCTGTCCCTTGTCACTTTGGTCGGCATCGCATTCGCCAAGGATATATTCTTTGCCTGTTTCCTGCAAACGTTCCTATTCGTCGCGTTTAACAAGGTCTGCACCTCACAAGTAAGTCTTAGAAACACACGTGCACGGATATTATCTTGAACTCTCTGGATCAGTACTTCATGTGGTATATTTGCCTGCTGCCGCTCATCCTGCCCTCGACCAACATTTGGTTCCGGTGGAAGGGACTATCCTTGATTGTGGCCTGGGTCGCGAGTCAGGTAACTTATCCAATCCAACAAAAAAAAAAAAGGTCGGCGATAAGCAAAGATAGAATGCTAATCCGCTGGATAAAACTAAGGGCGCCTGGCTACACTTTGCATACCGACTGGAATTTCTCGGAAAGAACACGTTCTTCTCTCTCTGGGTCTCGAGCATCATCTTTTTTATCGTCAACTGCTGGATTGCGGTTGAACTCATGCTTAACCACCAATTTGAGAGCGTGTATGGCTCGACAGGGAGGATACGATGGGTATGGGGTATGGGCGATCCTGGTCCACGGCCAGACGCGAGCACGAGCGGTACGAGTACCAGCAGTCGATCTTAATAGACACCATGTATTAATTAGGCCTATATGATACACCCTTTTCCAATAATAATACCAGCAGAAAGGAATGAAATGAAAAGAATATACACGCACGCAACAAGACTCATATTTAGGCGTGGATAAACGAAAGGGGGAAAAGGGTCGAGCTTTCGTGCAAAAGGAAGGTAGCCGATGGGTGAGGTTTCAAACTCCATCGGCATTTCCTGGCTAAGGTTTGATCCGCTGCGCTCGAGCCTGCCTATCCGATCGGCAACCCTGAAACCTTGACAGGGCATGCATCCGCTGCCCGATCTGGTGGAAGAGGGTTCTTCCACAGTGCACTATATAATAAGACAACCGCGACGCGTTCACCCTCATTGTAATCAACACTTTATATATCTCTCTCTTAATGGCAGACGCACAACAGCCCACCAGTAGCAGTAGCGTCAGCAGCAGTAGTACAGCACACAACGAACACTGCCCGACGCCTTCCTCAGACCTGACAGCAACCACTGCAATGCCTAACAAAACCACTACGTCGCCTGGCGCCGGCACACCAGACGCTTTTGCTAAAGATCCCGAAAAGGCAGCTACTTTTATTCCTGTCACCTGGCAAGAGGATGATCCCGAGTATCCGCCCAATTGGTCCAAGACTTTCCGCTGGTTCTATACTATCGTCGTTGCTTTCCTAGTCGTTTCGGCTGCTTTTGGCTCGTCCGTCATCACGGGCGATATGACGGGTGCAGTCAACTCTTTCAATGTCTCCATGGAAGTTTCCACCCTCCAGGTCTCGCTGATGGTGTGCGGCTTCGCGGTGGGTCCTCTCTTGTGGAGCCCGCTCAGTGAAATGTACGGCCGCAAACCCGTCTACGTGGTGGCCCTCGGTATCTACGTCATCTTTAACATTCCTTGTGCGCTCGCCCAAAACATCGGCACCTTGCTTGTCTGTCGCTTCTTGTGCGGCTTCTTTGCATCGGTGGCTCTCACTCTGGCGGGTGGCACGATTGGTGACCTTTTTGATAATGCCGCCGAACGCGGCGGTGCCATTGCTTATTTTGCTGCTGCACCGTACGCCGGTCCTGTTCTTGGGCCTATCGCAGGCGGCTGGATTGGTATTGGCACACACACCTGGCGATGGATCTATTGGGTAAGCAACACTATATACATTGGAGAAGACCAAGTTATACTCATATTTTTTTATCTTTAGGTGAATATGATATTTGCTGGCGTTATGTGGATCATCATGGTCTTTCTGCCCGAAACTTACGGCCCTGCACTGCTGGCACGCCGGGCCAAGAACCTGCGCAAGAAGACAGGTGATCCTCGCTACCGCATCCTGGATGAACCCTTCGAGTCCCGCACAGAGCTGATTAAATCGACCCTCATTCGCCCTTTCACGATGCTCGCGACCGAGCCCATCCTGCTTCTCATGTCCCTCTATGTCGCCATTATCTATGCGCTCTTGTATGCCTTCTTTTTTGCGTACCCTATCATATTTGGCGAAGTCCACGGCTTCAACGATGGCTTTATTGGCCTGACCTTTATCGGTGTCCTCATTGGCGTCGCGTTTGCCCTGTGCTTCACTCCTCGCCTTGAAAAGTGGTATGCCGCTTCCGCCCAAGAACCTGAGGACCGCTTGCCTGGAATGATGATTGCCGCGCCGTTTGTTCCTATCTCGCTCTTTATCTTTGGCTGGACATCTTACCCGCACGTCCACTGGATTGGCCCGTGCATTGCTGGCCTGCCATTCGGCTTTGGCATGGTTACCATATATTACAGCGCCAACAACTACATTATCGACTGCTTCAGCAAATACATCGCTTCCGCTCTGTCAGCCAAGACTGTTGTGCGTAGCGGTGGAGGCGCTGCTTTTCCTCTGTTTATTGTACAAATGTACCACGGTCTCGGCAACCAGTGGGCTTCTACTCTGCTGGCGTTTATCAGTCTTGCCATCGTCCCTATCCCCTTTGCTTTTTACAAATGGGGTGCCCAAATCCGAGCGAGATCAGCTACTAGTTCCAAGCTCTAAAAGCTGATTTTTTCTACATTACTTGTTTATTTCTATTCTATACATGTAGCATAATACCTCCACCACACAGACATTGATAATCCTTCATCATGCCCATCCTTAATTGTAAAATTAAAAACACGTTATAAATTGTTGTTAACACTATTTCAATCTAATACCTTATGTACTACGCAACTTTTAATAGAATAACTACTATGAAGATTGGAGCAGTAGAAATCCAATGTCGTACAACCTTTCGTTTTTTCTGTCGTGAACTTGATAAAAATTTACGCTAGACTTGCCATAAAGTGTTCTGTACCTAAGCGACCTGATTCTGCGCCCACTCTCCTACTCTGTCTTTCGCTCGCGAGGCAAAAGGAGACCTGTGCATGATCTTTATTTTTTGTTTGTTGATCAGCTGAAGTATCTCCTTTACAGGCCAGAGACAACGCTGTGTTTTGATGTCTCTTTCGGTGTGCTCAGATAATGGCTTGCAAATGGGCTACTCCTAAATAGAATATACGACTCCCTTACAAAACCTCCCAACAAGCTCGCCAAAAAAAGACAAAGGCAAAGGGAGACTGCTGTATTGAATCCATTTCTGTCATCGTTTTATTTTGTTTTGTCGACTTCTTTTTGTTTTTTTCTACACCTTATTATAACCTCTAACTTATATTGTTGTATCATCGAATGACGTTCATGTCCGCCAGCAATGACGGCTATATGCGGCTCGAACAGCAGTGCCACGACCTCGATACGATCGACCTCGGTACCGGGAAAACCCAGCAAGAACATGTGCCCTGCCACCCACTTGATGGGATGCGTCGCTACAGCAATGAAGAAACCGAGACGTCTTTCTCGACGAACACCAGTACCACCAGCAGCAGCCGGGAAGGCAATAGCAGCAGCAACAGCAGTAGACATAGCGCCGCCTTGGCGTCATCATCTGCCTCTTCAGCGGACGCCCATGGTGCGGCCTCCGCATCCCACTCGTCTTCACCCGTCATAACTGCCAGAAAGCGACCCTCTCCACCACCGCAGCCTGGCGTACCGCGCCTGGACATGATGTTTGATGGTCAAGATAAACAAACCCTTGTGCTCCGCGCAGGTGAGCCCATCGATGGTCATCTCCTGGTTGATACCAGTTCCATGCCAAGCGACGTACAAGTGCAGTATCTCCGTCTGTCGGTGTATGGCCACGCTCAGATTTATGATACTCCTGGTAAACCCCTCAGTGTGGGTCTGTTTGACTATGAACGAGACGTACGCGTGCTCTCGACAGGAATCCGCATTGTGCGCAAGCCGCCGCCCGTTTTTGATGCGACGCGCCGCAAATCCAAGGACAAAATGGTCATCCGGCCCGCAGAGTCAGTGGTATGTGACAATGTCAACGAGGACGAGGTAGACGACGAGGGTGAGAACGAAGAAGAGGAGGGAGACGCACGAAAAAGGAAGCGAGAGAGAGAGACTGTAATGGATCAGCTCGTGCAGCAGCTTGTTGCGCAGTGCAGTCAGGATCCTCCACCACGACCGGCCGGACCGACGACGTTCAGCACTCGGTTTGCGGACGACCCCACCTTCCTCAATGACAAGACGTACACGCTCGATCAGGGCATGCTGCATCGCCTCCATTTCTCACTGCCGATCGACAGCTCGCGTCCACTGCCTGGCTCGTTTAACCACCCGCACTTTCCAATTCAGTATTACTGCATAGCGGTGCTCGTCTATCGCACCGCACAGACGGGCGATGCGATGCTGGTCTCGCACCAAGTGTTGCCCGTCGCTCGTTTCGACCCGACCCCCTTACCGAACGATCCATACGGGCTGACTTGCTCGAAGGTTCGGTATGCCTGGATCACAGACAGCAAACTCAACAGACTCCTTCTCACGGTGCGCCAACGCAAGCAACGCCATGTTATGGTCCGCAGCAGCGACTCACAGCAGAAATTGATCGGAACGAGCGAGCCGCGTCCGTCTCGGTCCACCACCATAGCGCTGCCTACACCGTCATGCTCACTATCATCCTCATCATCATCGTCGTCGTGGTGGGTCAGGCGCCTCTTGTCGCACATTTCGTATTACTGCGTGACGCGACGGTGGCAAGTGCTGGATACGCCGTTTTTGTCTTGCTCGTTGCAAATCCCACGGCGTGCGCTTCGTCCGGGCGACCCGATACCGCTGCGTGTGATGGTGGAAAACAACAAGGTGCATCTTCTGCAAGTGACCCTGACGGTGCGGCTGCTCCGCAAGATTTACCTCACCCTGAGTATGGGCGAGTTGGCCGAGACCACCGTCTGCTACACCGCGACGGCGACTTTGACAGGCGACGAGCCGTACCATCTCCAGGGCGACGACGACGATGACGACGAGAATGAGGGGTTGCAGCAGGACTATTTCGTGGGCCAAGAACAGCCATCGTCATCGCTCCCCTCAGGTGGTGGTGCAGGGTTGGAGCCGTTTAAAACAGCCTCTCACCTGATATTTGATCTGTCCAAGGGGATCCGAGTGCCGGCTGACTCCAGTTTGGAAGGTGGTTGTGGTGGTACGACCGTTTTGCCCGATATGACGCGAGGCACTTTTCAAGTCAGCTACGAGCTGGACGTGCAGGTTCACTTTAGTTCGCTGTCGCCTCCCTCCGCGTCGTTAGATCAGCATATACAAAATCAACAGCAACAGAAGCAGCAGCAGCAGCAGCAGCAGCAGCAGCATTTAGAGTGTGTGTATCATCCAGCCATGCAAGTGCGGGAACACACTATAGCTACGACTACGACGGATGATGACCATGCCAAGTCTTTGGCGAGGCCTGCACCTCTCGCGCTGGGTGTCAAATCCCATACGCTCCGGCCTGATTCGGTTGCTATTCTTGTCACTCAATAGGATAATAAATTTCTTAAACAAAAAAGAGCGGGTACATTTTTACCCATCCTAGTAAAAAAAAAAAAAAAAAAAAAAAAAAAAAGAGGATCAACGGGCAAAAAATAGCCATACGTAACGTAAGGAGATCAATCCAACCCCTTCCTTGCCTCATTCGGGTTAGCCGCCCTTTTTAGCCGTGCACCGAACAGTAATGCGAATATAAAAATGTGCGAATCGAGGCAATTTCAGCGCTTTTTTTTTCTTTATCTACTTTCTATTCAACCAACATGAGGTATATTTCTGGCTCCTGATGCATATTGGCAGAATTTCTTTTCTGACGCCCGACTGCTGTATTCTATAGCCAAGAACAAGCTGCCCCCGCCATGACTGCCCAGTCCTACCCCGCCCAGGCCATGGCCATGGATGCCAACGTCAACACCAATGCTGCTGAGCAGCTCCAGAAGCAGGATGGTACGTGTCATCTTTTACTTTCTGGTCAGTAGAACTCACCACGAGCGTGTCTTGTTCTTGTTGTCCTTGCTTTCCACAGAGGCTGCCCAGTCCTCCATGCTCCGGTAAGTGGTAGAAAAACAAACAAATATGACACTCGTTCCTGA
Source organism: Syncephalastrum sp. PYS2702 (assembly GCA_023630325.1). Lineage (NCBI taxonomy): Eukaryota > Fungi > Mucoromycota > Mucoromycetes > Mucorales > Syncephalastraceae > Syncephalastrum > Syncephalastrum sp. PYS2702. Next base: position 32,564 of record JAMAMT010000063.1, read on the forward strand.
TCGAATTCTGGGCGTTTTATAGTCTTCGTGGTGGTGGTTGCGTCAAGGACTGCCTTGCTACCATTTGCTGCTGCTGCGCTCTGGAGGCTATTTGCTGGTAAGTTATTGTTTATCTGGGAGTGTCGCTTTCTCTTACTGACATTGTCTTTTTCTTTTTCTGTAGCTGTAAGTCAATCCAAGCATCCAAACCCATGTTGAGAGATACTAACCATCATTTACGACAGGCGAGCTCGACGAAATCTGCTGCTAAATATTCCCCCAATAAATCCGTACTCTTTATTCTATCTTGCCTTTCTAAACTTCATCCGATGCGTCTCTAAATTGTGGAAGTGAAGAAAAGCCCATATGTGGAAAAAATGAGTCGCGGTTCCTTGGCGCGCGCCGACCTATGCACCCATTGTGTAACGTCCGTGTGACACACGCCAAGGAACGCCACAAGCGCGGACTCAAACTGAGCCATTCATTTTCATAGGATGGGCAGCACAAATATACAAAAAAATAAAAAAAATAAAGAAATAAAATAGAACGGTCCCGTTCATGGAGCCTTTTTGCCGCAAATCCCAGGCTTTATTTGTCGCATGCAGCGCGCCATGATGGTGTACAAGCTTTACATGGAGGGATGCAAATGACGTCCGCTATTTCCGAATATGCACCTGGTGCCTGTGATTATATGTGCGTGACATGACGAAGGTGACGAATCTGGCTACCATGCCCGACTATTTAGCCTAACCACTCATGCCCCCGCTTACCATCATCCTCTCCTTTTACCCCGTGCGCGCGCTTTTTTCTTTTGTTTTTTGGTATTGTGCACCCCAACTCATTATCATCAGCAGATGATATCCTTTTTGTAGATAACAGTGATATGCGAGAGAAAGGGGGGTCAAAAATTTGTTCGTTGCTATTCTCTTGTGATCTGCTATCACTGCTCCGCAGGTATCTCTTCATCATCTTCACGCTCAATACCCAATAAGCGGACCGGTTTCAGATTTTTCAGGCCTATGAGAAACAGACCATGCATTTTCAATACTTTCAGTCGTCACTGTGTTTTAGATCATTTACCTTCCAGATGGCGCAGACAGCGCTTGCTGACCCCTGTCTGGTCCAAGTTCAAGTGACTCAAGTTGATTGCACCTGCACCATAAAAGGGATCAGTTTAATTTTCCAAACGTAACCATTTCTCTCTTACCGGCTAGTCCTCGTACGCCTCGGTCAGAAACAAGTGCGCATTGGGCTAAATTGAGTGTGCGCAGGTGACGCGTGTAGGCCGTATGCTCCCCATCGCCCACGCTGATTAGACCCACATTGCCCACCTGGGTTCGACTCAAGGACAACGTGTCCAGGTTTGTGAGGCCTGAACAGATGTTTGTTTTCGTGAGCATAAGCCATCTCCCCGCATCTCATTCTTCCTTGCTGATGTTCCCCTCGCAAGATTTGAGTACCTGAAAGCTGTACCAGTCCCACATCCGATACGGCGGTTCGATCCAGATAGAGCTTCCTCAGATCCGTCAAAGCTAAAATGACACAGTTTAGCCGTCTTCACATTCGTCTTATCTCTCGTCTGTTCCACGGTACCAGCAAGCAGAGCGACACCTTCGTCGGTCACCTTGGTGCCGCCCAAACTCAGATACTGCAGGCGATGCATGCGCGCAATTGATTGGGCACCGACGTCGGTCACCTGAAGGAATCCCGTCAAATCCAGGTGCACCAAAGGAAGCTCTAAATCCACGTTGTTTAAGAAGAAGCCTAAACTTTTTCTTTGCCGTGTGTGGGTGTGTGACATGCATATGTCGTACCTGCATAACGTGCCAAGACGCCATCCAGCTCTTCCTCGCGGTTGGGAAACTGGATCATTTCGAGCAACTGCAGATCTAGATGTGGTGCAATATGAAAAGGTTACACCCAATCCATTGGATTTTACGACACCCGGAATTACCTCGCGCCAATGCGGCTAAACCACGCGTCGTGATGCGCATGCATCCTCCCAACTTGAGCTCACGCAGCTCACTGAAACTCGCGACGATTTTGGTCATGTCATCGTCGCCCAAACCGGTGCGACTCACATCCAGCACTTGCAAATGCTGGAGCGAACGTCGAGGTATGGTGGTTTGCGTACCAATTTCTGTAGACGCTAATGAGAGTTGCACGAGTTCGGGAAAGGCTGTCAAAATTTTATGAGTGAGAATGGCGTGTTGCTTCTTTTGTTCAAGTTCAGACTTGCCATTGTCCAACAAGCTAAATGTGTCACTCGCCTTGATTCCACGGCAGCCATCGAGTGACAAGGATTGCAGATGCGATCGAAACTGCCCGTGGTTGGCCAACTGACGGAGTCCCGCATCGGTAATCTTGGTCTTTGAAAGATTGAGATACCGTAACTTGGAGAGCTCTACAATTGTTTTCGTTTGAGCGAGCTTATGTGTGTGGTGCCTCAGGGGCTAATTTTTCTGCCATACTTGTTATGGATAATAGTCCCTTATCCGTCATTTTGCAATTGCTGAGATCCAAATACTCCAGGTTTTTCAGCCCTTTTGTAGGTCATTATCACTATGTTCTCGTTTATCAAAATTACGCTCGTTTTCATTTACCTTCCAAGCATCGTATGCCGTGATCCGTAATAACATCACAACCTTTGAGGCTTACTCTGGCCACCGTGCTCGATGTATTGGACATACTGAGTTCTTCGAGGAGAGAGTCCGTTGCGTAGGTGTAAGAATCCAGGACAACGTTTTGTAGATAACTTGCACAATGTTCAGTAAACGTCCCCAGAGTATGGTAGATCCATCACTTACCAGCTGTCCGCGAGCTTTCTCATCGTCAACCGCTCCAGCTTGCGGGTCGAGACTAACTGCGCGAGGAGGAGCTCGGCGACCTTGTTGGACGTAAACATGAGGTATCGAAGATGATGCTGGGCCTCCTTGTTCTGCTGAACGAGCATACCTAGAAGAAACATTAGCCTATGAGCACTTGTACATTTTCTTCGACATATACCAGCTACGGAAGCTGTACAGATCTCGCGCAGCGATTGGATATGCCGTCCTTTGCCGGTAGATGAGAACTTCATGACGGGCTGTGCCGCGACAGGAGCGACACGGCGTTCAATGGCACTCAGTCTGTCCCTTCGTGCGTCCGCATTTCCCGGTGCCGCTTGGTCTATATTAAATCATGATGAGTCTCCACCTCGAAGGTCCGCATATACCGCTTACCTTCTCTCTGCGCAGCTTCCTGGTCCACCTGCGGCTGATCTTCATGCTCGCCACCCACAAGACGATGGCCACCTGTACCCCAATGCCAGCTGGGATTAGTGATCCGATCGCGTCGCAGCACAGGCGTACGACCGATGTTACGTCTCGGTCGATGCGGGTTAATAGCAGGCTGGTTGTGAAGGATATGGTCAATAGCGCCCAGGTCTTGATCTTCGTCTTCATCGTCATCCTCGTCTTCCTCATCAGATGGTTCCTCGACCGCTTCATCTGTATCCATATCTTCTGTTTCTCTAGCCGCTTCATCTGTTTCCTGCACATCCTACAGAGGTGAAACGTCAGCTGATGGTCGAACGATGGTATAGTCGTCACCTACTTCCATCTCGGTGTCTCCGGCAACGGGTGGCTGTGGTGGGAGAACACGAGATACACTAAGGGATACGTTGGGAACGAAGCCTATGGTCCCACTTTATCAGCCATGGACCTGCTATGTCACCCCCTCGTCGAGCTTATACCTGCTGCTTGAACTGTGACTTCTGCATCTTGACTGGAGAACTCTTTTCGAGGAAACGCCTGAAAATATCAAGGGTTAACTTGTTGCCAAAAACATATAGATCACCTACAGAGATGAGCTTGAGCTCTTCGCCATCTGCCAAGGGTTTCCCGGTATGGTCCTCTTTGCCAGCGACGAAATGAAACAGAGCTGCGAGATTGTTCGCTGCTTGGAACTGCTGTCGTACGGTGGAACCATCGCTAAGACGGAATTGAATCAAGGCGGTATTCCCACGTTCAGGTGCAGTGCGAGGGGTATCATTACGACTGCTCGAGGGAGCTGTTGATGCTGATGCAGCCTCAGTAGACGATGCTTGAGCATGCTGGGCCCTGCGCTGCCTCATGGCCTCGCGATCCTGTCGGATTTCTTCGAGGGCACGCGCCTTGGCCTAGCAGGACACATGATGTAAACCGTAGTACTACGGATAGAATAGGGGGACTTACTTCTTGATCCAATCGCTTCTGTTTTTTGATGTCTTGCTGCGTCTTGGCATACTCTTTTCTGGTAGCCTCGCTTGGCGACGTGAGTTCGTTTGGATCTTTAAATTTTGGGGCGCCTCGGAGAAGCTTCATTTTCTCTCGGTCTTCCTTGATTTGCTGAAGCGCTTGTGCATGGGCCTAGCAGACCATGCATCAGCGAGGCAGTAGAGTAGAATAAGAGGTCATACGTACCTTTCTCTCCATCTGCTTATTATGCTTGCTCTCTCGATAGAGCTTCTCAGACTGCAAACGGTTACGCGCGAGTTCTTCGTCCTATCAGATTTTATGCACTCTCTGTGTAAGCTTATGATAACCCCTGCAGAACATAGATAGCATACTCTCTGTTTCTGTGCTTCTTCGGAAAGCTGCCTTGGAGGCTGAGAGAGACTCGAGTCCTGGAGTGATGTTTCTGGATTGTCGAGTGCATTGAGAATCCTGCAACGCGTAATAACGGTCATGAGCGGTAGAGGAAACGCTGCGGCACGAACATACCACTCTGTAGCGCTTTCGACTGTGGTCGTATGAGACAATGCGGATTGACAAAGGTCTAATTCGAAACCTAAGCTCATGAGCTGGGCGAGTTTGTCGTCATAGTCCATAGTACAAAAAGATTGTGCAAGTGAAAATGGACGTGGCCCCGAATTCGCTATCTGAAAAATGCATAAGTGCATGAAATCATTGAAGCAAGAAATATAATCCCTTAACTCCATTGGCACATAAACACAATGATGGCTCAGAGAATACATACAGTGTGTATATTTTTTATGTAAATGTCTATATATTTATACGAGATACAGGTAACAATAGAAAAGGTATATAGTGGCACGGTTGTTGCTCACTAGTCAGATTGCTTGTCAACTTGCTGCGCCTACTAGTTTTTTGTCTTGGAATAGCGCTCGCCGATCTGCTTTGCGACGGAAATTCCACCTTCAGGAGATTCTGCGTGAAACGCGAGCGAAGCTTCATGCGAAGCGTTGACAGCCTCGCTGCCACGCTCGATCATTTCATCTTCGTAGGTTTCTAAAGCTGTCGCCAATGTCCTTTCGCCCTTGTGGACCTCTGCGAGTAAGAGACCGAGCTTGACGCCATCGAGAATACCATGGTTACCACCTGCGCACACACGATTTATCAGAATACTTTGTATAATCCTCGTCAAACCATACACATACCTTCACCACGATAGGGCACCATAGTGTGAGCTGCGTCACCAATGAGCGTCACGCGAGGGTGCGAGGCGAGTGTACCCTTCAAGATGGATGGCGAGCGCTCGTGCAGCGTCATACGTACCACGGGCGTGCCCTCAGGAGTATCAACTACCATGGATCGAGCTAGGCCGACCATGGACCGGGATGCCCACTCTTTGGCTTGCGCCAGTCTTTCTTGATCCGTCTCATATATCGGCTCGTCATCGTTGATGCATGAAATTCCCCACTGCACTTCGTAAGCGTCCTCACGGGCCTTGTCTACGTCGGTCACGCAAGAAAGCATCGCATAAGACCGCTGATCGTCACCACCAAGAGAGAGTATGAGTGTACGCGACACAGTATCATACTGTGCACGCTGTTCTGCTGTCATACGGCGTACGGCGGCTAAGAGATACACTGGGTTCAGCCGGGTGTTATCCCAAAAGACTTGCTTTCCAACGCGGTGCTGGCAGACGCGAGACCGTACACCATCTGCACCCACCACGACGCTTCCCTTCGCTTCGGTACCGTCCTTGAACTTGACCGTGACGCCGTCGTCGTGCTCGACCAGCTCGTCGAATTCCTTGTTCCATGCGATATTCATCCCGTCCATAAGCCAGTGACGGAAGCGGCCCCGATTAATGCGCAGTGCATCGTTAGGGACGTTACCATCCTCGTGTGTGCTTTTGAGAAAGACCTCGCCCGTCTTCCCACTGACTGTGGCCATCTCAAAGTGCCAGGGTTCGTACGGGTTGACGGATGACCACGCGGCAATCTTGGCGTATTTCTCTGGATCCATGGCCTCTTTGAGATAAGGTAAGCAAAAATGCGCCAACAGGGACCATCCTTGACTGCGACCGGTCGGACAAGTATCGCGTTCATAGACCGTGTATGGTACGCCGTGGTGTTGCAATACGTTCGCCAGAGCTAAACCGGCAAGTCCGCCGCCTATAATGATGACTTGGCTCATTCTGTTTGTAATAAAAAGCTGGTACTGAAAGGATATGTTTTTCAGAAAAAAAAATCATGCATGCGAACATTATATATCTGATCCTTGGAGGCCTGGCAAGGCTTAGATTTCGGTGATCAGATACCAAGGACCGAAGCCCCGCGCAAATTTCTTGGATCAATTCCTCCGCCCTGAATAGCTCAGCCCAAGCTTACTCATTACTTCTTCTATAAAAAACAACAGGCTCGGCATTCGGTAAAATAGTATTGTACCTGTTGTTCGCACATTAGAATTTCGCTTGATCAAGATACCTCATAACCGGACTATAGTGATGCCGAGCATACATGTGATCCATACGTAGTTACTTGTTCATATACAGCAGGCGGGAGCTGTAGATTACTAAGTTTAAACGAGACTACAACTCATGTAGCAGATAACTGTTTCGTGGCTTATGGTGCTTATACCTTACGCTGCAGGACACATTACGCAAATAATTATTTCCCCGTGGTATCACGGTGGTGTTTGGGTGATCCGGTTACTTGTTCGACGCTATACTCTAGACATGATAGCTATACATATTGAGAAGTTGTTTTATCTTTGCTGTGCCCTCTAATGCGGCTCGGTAGCCTTCCAATGATTGTCAGCTTCTTTCGCCTACGTGTTATTAGAACAGACCCAGATTTTATATAAGCGTATTTCAGAAATATAATTCAGCTTTGAAGTATATCTTGTGTCTACACATAACGTAGTAAACATCTTAACGCCGTCAATGACATAAAACTCAGCATAAAGCATAATCTCGAGCGTCACTTTACAGGAAACTTCTATAATACCTGCAGCTTTACGAAATAGGCTTAAATATAGCAAGACAGTCAATCACTGAATGAAAAAATATGTGTTGTATTACGAGAGCCGTCTCATTTTCAGCATAGATAAAGCTATGCGAAATATAATCATACGACGTAATCGTATGAATTGAACATACAAATATGTCCTGCATTAAGTAGGTGCAATCCTGTGCTTAAAACGGAGACTTATCTCCTAATATGTCCGTGTATAGCAGTGTTAGCAGACCAGTAGTCATCAATCTTCAATACTGCTACAGCGACTGTATTAAAAGCTCTATTACATAGCGATAATACCTGTAACACGCTTCCATATACACTTTTCTGTGGCTGCGTTTTTATGCATACCCGTAGGTGTCTACCCAAAGACATTTTGGTAATAAAAAAGGTGGCACAAATCAGAAGAAAAAAAAGCAAAAGGGAAGGAGCTAGCTTGAAACTATAATGTGGAATACGCATGCTCATATATTGTAGCCATAATGAATCCACTGTTTGACGACAGTCGCAAATGTCTCTGCAGGACGTGGTCCCTTTGCCTTTATGGGCCGGAAGAGGAGTAAAATCGACGGATGGGAAGCACGGAGGATCAGGGTGAAGCACAGCATGCGTTTTTTCAACTTTATATACATGAGTGGGATCTCCCTGGAATCCGCGGCACACAAATGTGCACTGTGCAGCGTGGAGTTGTTTCTCGCTCTCTGTCAGATTGGGAAATACATAACGTAATAACATACTTTGATGGACATATCGTTGGCCAAGCTCCATTACTTCATATAAAAACAACGCTGTTTTGATCAGGTCCGCCAAGTTCAAGCAAACAATGCGCAATGTTTGCTAGATCGTCCCAGAACGGAAATCCATTAATGCACAGTTGTGTATAAGTCCAGAACGTAGCTTAACATGAAGAAAAATAAAACAAAACAAAAAACGAGTGGAGGGCAAGAGTGACATGACATGTGCAATACGGGTCTATCCCTTTCTCTTTCTCTTTCTTTTTTTTCTTTTTCTTTTTCTGTCTGTGACCCTGCCTAAGCTCCTCATATAACCTCCCTAATTTCTTTTGCTTCTCGTTTTCTCTCATTTCTTACGTGAACGTAAAAAGAAAGAGACGTTAAACAGACAGGCTCTTCATCTTCTTTCACATTTACTATTTTTTGCACTTCTCTTGTGGTCTTGGCGATAGACCTATTCTATATTATCGTCCATGTTGTGCTGAGCACGTCATTACCTTTTCGTCTTGAATCCATGACGCAGTCCTTAAGTGGCAAATCTGATACATCACCATATCACCACCATCCAGCACGTAATCCGTCTAATGCAGCATCCTCTCTCTCATTGCCGAGCGGTTCCATGGATGCCTGCAACCGTACAAACATAGACAGTATCAGCCGTTATAACATCAACAACCAATGGAAGACGCAGGCGTACCAGTGTTGGCTATATATCCACGGCCCTTTCTTTTGGCTATTATCCGTCTTTTGCTGTATCTGGCAAAGCTACATCTATAAGAAACGCCCCTATTGCTACATCCGCCATATCCACGAGGCTCTCAGACGCCCACACCAAGATACCCCAAACGACTCACTGACACACGAGGCGCTGGCTCGCTCCGTCCCAAGAAGACACTCCAACAACGCCATACCCTACTCGCTGCATGTCGATATGCAGCAGGATAAGATTCTATACGCCACAGATGCAAGCCACGCTCTCGCTCAGGATGATGCATTTCTGTCTCAAGGCCACGAATCCACCGTGAGCGAATGCAAAACAACTACCTCAGTTGCCAGCGAGACGATGGGCATGAGCGAAGAAGATCAATCTTTGACAGACTCTCAGAAGAAGAGGCGACGGTCGATCAAGGATATGCTCAAAAAGCAGGTGCAATTCGTCAGGCAGACCCACCACGCGTGGAACGCGTCCGTCAAACGGCCGTTTCTGAAGTTTGGCAGTAATCAACATCATAGACAACAAAGAGAAGATGGATTGCGAAAACGCCTGTCTGCTGCGTCCGATACAGCCCTTTTGGAAACTTCCACTGGCGAAAGTTTGGAGCACACGTGGGCTATGAACAGAGCCAGCAGCGCCTGTCCTCCTAAATGGTGGTCTGTATCCTCCTCAAGCTCGCTCGTGAAGCAACCGATGCATCCTCTCGACGTCGCATCGCAACCGCAACCACAACCACCCCAGCCAGATCATCGCCAGAAACGGCGCCGGTCAGCCGCCTTGTTTCCCATCCGCAAAACTTCTACAACTTCCTCCTCTGCTTCTTCGTCCTATTCAGCACAAGACTTCAAACCGTCGTCTACGTCGCTTTTGAATGTGTTTCGGCGAAAAACAGCGCCTGAAATGTACAAGATCTAATAAACAAACTGTTCTGAATTTTTTTTCTGGGATTTTCGTCACTTTGTGCAATGACACGTGCTAAACGCACAGCATATGAAACTTTAAGTTGAAAATAGAGAAAAACCTATGGGGGAATGGACCGTTGCCAGCGAAGGTTCCCTTACTGTAGACAAAATCGTGGTCTCTTTACCAAAAAGAGACATGATTTTATTCTAGCCATTCTTTTTCCATCAGTCATATAAGTGGTTGTCCATTTATTCGTTCACTCTTACGCATGAACCACTACCCGCCGCCAGACATGACTGACACAAACAGCATTTATGGATACTCCGTATGTAATCTAACGGGGGCCGTATGGCTTCATGCTAAACGTCAAAGATGTTCTGCAGTGTCTTTCCTTTTTTTTTTTTTTTTTTTTTTTTTTTTTGTGCGTGACAGTCTGCGCACAGGCCATCGCGCATCATTGTCGAAACGGGACAAAAGCCAATTTGAAGATATGACAAGAAAGGTGGCATCACGGTCTTCACAGATATGTGCATTGAGTGACATGCCTGTCGATAAGGGACACAGCACCGGCTCAAGTAGAGCACGCACAGACATCATGGTGTATAAAAAATTATGTCAAGTAAAGCTGTCTTTTACAATTCCATGTTCACAATAAATTCTATGGACCTTCCCTATTCGGAGCCTGATGCTGACATCTAGCATATCTCCACCTTCCGGTGTCTCGATACGAGATACATGCCTACTCGGAAGGTAGGATGGGGCACCTAACCTGTAGGACCATCTGTAGGGTAATGGATGGTGGTGGTAATGTTGCACAAGTCAAGAGACAGAATAATCATAGCTTACCTGGAAAGGGAGAAAACGAGTTACTCAGCTGAGTCCGCCCCAGGATTGTCTCTGAACGCGTGCGAGCGTGCGTGAGTGTGCCTGTGTGCGTGCGCGCGTCGCTGCGTTGTGTGGAGAAAAATAACAAGTTTTACCAAAAAGAGCTGTCTGTCGCACCTTTGAACCTACACTTCAACCCATTAAACCCATTTTTTTTCCTTTGCTTGCTTCCTCTTCATTCCTTTACTCGTCCTTTTTCTTCAAAGTCACAGACAAACACACATTTGCTAGTACACTCTCCCTTCCTTCCTTTCTCTCTTTCTATTAAACTGCCCCAATCGTCATCATCATGCACCTGTAAGGAAGACCCAAGACTCTTCAGCGACATGAGCTTAAATTCGAAACTTAACCCCTTTTTTACATCTCTCAGTTATGTGAAGCACGCTGCTCTCATCAACAACTGTTACCCTGAAAAGGAGGGCGAAGACGGCCCTCGATCGTCTGAACTCAGCTACCTCACCTTTTATGCAAGCTCTCGTCCCGTCAAACTCACCAAAGTCGGCAGTTACATCGAGAAAAAAGTCGAAGGCGATATCCGCAAGAACAGAAAACAGTAATTATCATCTTTTGCTCTTTACATAATGACACCTCGCTCATGCATGGGATGCTATCGTAACAGGAACAACATCGTATCCCTCGAAATCATCAAAGCCCTCATCCAGTCATGCCACCGCGACCTCAACCTCTTCTCCAAGTATGTTGTCAAGATCCTCAGCATGGTCCTCGACAGCAAAGATATTGCCCTCATTGATCTCACCTGCGACACGGTTAGCTCTCGTAATCCAAATACTGCCTACGCCTTGACTTACCAAGCCATAGTATATCGTTTTCTGTCAATATCACGATGGATCCACCCTCGGCGTGGATGCTGAGTTCACATCCGACTTTGAGGCTCTAGTCCACAAGTTTGCCGACTTTTGCAGTGGATCCCACAAAGACGAGTCCATGGCCCTTAGGTATTCTGAGAAAACTAAGAGAAGCACGAGCTAAGTGTTGTATAGCCTCGAACATATCGGTCATCGCGCCCTCTATGCCACCATCACCTCGTCCGCTTTGCACGCCTCCAACTTTAAAGTCCAGCTCAGCATCGTCCTGCCACCCCTCATCACCGCCTTGGCCAACGCACGCACAAGTGCCAACGCACTGGCAAAGAGGTATTGAATTTAAATTTAACCCAATGAGCTAGATATTCACGACTGTCTAGCGAAACCTCTGTCGATGTACGCCGTTCTACCATCAACAACAATGATGTCAACAAGGGCTTGATTGATATCCTGGCAGCCAAGAGCACAGCTCATTTGTTTGGTCAATTGAACGGTGCTGCTGTCCGGACCGCACTCAGTCCTCTGTTTGTGTAAGTCAAACGAACGATGGAGAGGGGAAGAGGAGGAGGAGGAGGGGAAAGCACGCACACACATATTCAACAGATTATATTGCTGCTAGCTTTATGGATACCAAGAAGAAGTGGTGGCCTCCGAACTTTGCCGTCTCCATCATGGAGCTCGTACTCGATGCGTTGCAGCCCCAGAACCGATACCTGCTCGTCTCTGAAATCTTACAGCAGCTCGAAGCTGCCAAGGGCGATGGCGAGCACTACGTCATGTCCGAGAAGCTGGCCTCGCTCGTGTCCATCCTGGATACGATTCTGAACGCAAACGTACCCCTCGTCGGTATCTCGGTCCTCGAGGTGCTCAACTCGCTCTTTACGCACCTGATAAAGTCGCTCCAGGGCCGCCGTTTCCGTGACGAGGACCCCGACCCGTCTGATCTCGAAAGCACATACGAGTACGCCGTCCACCAAGGCTTCACGCATAGTATTGGTGGCCTGGCCTCCCAGACCTACTATTACAACCAGCTCAACGATATTACGGGCTACATTGTCGCCAAGCTGCGCACCGGCACGCTCCTCGACCAGGTCGAAGGCCTGCCGATCACCGAATACCGCCGTGTTGCGTTGATCTGTCTCGAGCTGATTGTGTCGACGAGCAAAGAGGCCAATGTGGAAAGCGACGAGTCGATCATGCTCCAGGGCGATGCCGAAGCCGTCTGCCCGATTTCGGCGAGTGCATGGCTGCCTGCGATCGGCCTCTTGACCGACCCTACGCCCGAGACCCGCATCGATTTCGCCCAAACTTTGACACGCTATCTCGAGGCTTGCACCACGGAGGCGAGTCTGGCACCCGAGTAAGTGAACCGTGGACATCCTCGAAAACACACCCATTCATAGCTCCCTTTGGTAGACTCTTCCCCAAGCATCTCCTGGTGCAGCATGGCGACGTCATGTTCCTGAACGCGGTGCATGAGACGCTTCTTGACTGGGTCCAGATGCCCAGCTGCAACGTCGAAGACGTCGGCTCCATCTACACCCTCTTGTGCAGCCTGACACGCCGCTTTGGCGCTGACGGCACGATCCGCACCATGCCGCTCGTGTTCAAGATCCAGGCGCTCGTCAAGCAGGGCACGATCAAGCAGACGTCGCGCCAGCGCGCTGTGGCAGCTGCGACGCTGCAATGGTTTGGCATGGTGGCCGCGATGCATCAGATCACACGTCTGTCCGAGTATTGCCGCACCCTCAAGGAGGAGCGCATCCAGAACAAGGAGTACTCGCCCATGTTCGTGCCCGAGCTGGCGGACTCGATTGCCCACATTCGTGAATTTGAGAACCTTGAGCCTGAGAACACGACGCCGGTCGATAAGTTCATTGACCGCCACGTCGTGGTCGAGATCATCTCCAAGGACGGTCCACTTCGCGACGAGGAAGACACGCACGGCCTGGATCTGGAAAGCAAGCTCTATGCCGAGTGGGGCTCCGAGGCGTTTGTCAACCAGGAGCGAACGTTCCGTATCCGATCATCGCGCGACCTCGAAGATATCAAGCCCAAGCTAGCTACACCCTGGATGAGCAGCAACTTTGACGTAAGTTACATGAATGGCTCGGAAAAGAGAAACACGGTTTCACACTCCCCTTGTCGTCTAGTCCTCGCAACAGAACCAAAAGAACACGGTCAAGGTGGAGAACCTGAAGGAAGCGTTGGGTATGTACCTATACATATATATAAACGTCGAGATGAGCGTCTCCTGTACTTATCTCGTGAACGTATAGCCTCTCAGCAGACACCGGTTTCGCCTAATGGCCGCGAGAACAGCGAACCGGAAATTGATGCACTGCAAATTATGACCAAAAAGAGCCTGGCAAAACGTCCCAAGGACACGCAAACAGACATTGACTCCATCCTGTCGACGCTGAGCCTTGTCAACAATGGGCAATCAGGGTAAGCATCAAAAAACAGACGTCAGTCGGCGGGTTCCAGCCAACTAAAGAAGGAATAATCCATGTAGCACGGCCTCGCTTGTCAACCCTCCTTACAAAGGATAAGGAAAAGTAGTATTATATCATATCTATACGAAGGCCTCTTTTTTTTTGGTTTCCCCGTTAAAGCCCGGGGCTTTGGGGGAAACTATCCCGCATCCAACTTTTTTTTGTTTCACTCAATAAACGAGATCGCTCATCTCACATACCAACCACCCGACGCTGCGCGCAACATCCGAGTGGATTATTTATATAATTTACTATGAATAAAAAGAACAGATAGATATTTACATATTGCATGCAAGCAGGGGATAATACAACCTCTCTCTCAAAAGCCTATCCACGTCCGACGGCGCTTACACTAGAACAGATTATTTGAATTAGGGAAGAAAATGATACTGTCAGGATCCGGAAAGACGCCGCCCGAGCGGGAGGGCACCTCGCCGGGATTGATGGCCGACTGGGGGTTTAAGAAGAAGAAGAGCAAGTTGAAGAGTATGCCTGCCAAGATGAGCAGAATCCAGATAATCACAGGCAAGGCCTCCTTGAGCTGCCGGGAGAAGACATTATCGAGCTTGCGTTCGGCGGCCGAGCGTGCGCTGGTGCCCCAGCCCACGTCCCAGAGAGACACGAGCGCCCACAACTTGGCTGGTACCAAGCCGATGAGGTAGTAGACCGAGTAGAGTGGGAAGGCGAGGAAGCGGAGCGACCGCGCGACCAGGAGCGAGTACACTGTCTTGATGCAGGCGATGGCCATGAGCGAGACGAGCCAGACGGCGAGCACGAAGGGGGCATGGGCCCAGAGAATGTAAAAGATGGAAAAGAGGAGCACGAACGGATAGACGCCTTGATAGAACAGCTCGGCGGCCATCCACGGCGAGTGCTTGTGGATGCTGCGGGCATTCCAGAGAAGCTCGCGGTAGAAGCTCTTGGACCAGCGGGTCTGCTGCTTGAACCAGCGTAGGAACTCGGTCGGCGTCTCGGTCTCGCAAAAGGCCAGGTCAGTGTAGACGACGCGGTGGCCCTTGAGGAGGACGCGATTGGTGAGGTGGCGGTCGTCACCGTACGTACATTCCATGCCGAGGAAGCGCTGCGCGATCCACTCGTCGAGGACTTCCTGCAGCGCGGTCGAGCGATAGAGACCCATCGGTCCCGAGACGCAGGTGACACATCGGTTGAAACTCTGGGCGGCACGCTCAATGTTGAACGCCATCCAGTAGCGAAGCGAGGACATGAAGGAGAGGACGGAGTCGGTGGCGTTCCAGATGCGGACGTCGCCCGCGGAGGCGCCAATGTCGCTGTGCCAGTACAACGCCTGCTCAAGCTCGATCAGGGCCTGCGGGTCAAAGCGGGTATCCGAGTCGGTGGACATGACCGCGTCGCAGCCGGCCTCCATCAAGACGCGGAAAGCGGTGTACATGGCGTGGCGCTTTCCACGGTGAGGCTGGAGGTAGCAAACCGCCTGGGTATCGGTCGGCAGCAGGATGTGTTTCTTGTCATACAAGATATTTTCAGCGCTGCTGCTGCTTTCTCGGGCGGTCGTGCTGTCGTCAAAGCCCGTGTCCACCGAGGCATACTTTTCATCCGTGGCGGCCTTGACGCCCAAGTCGGTCTCCGTCTTTTCGTTCATCTCTACCGCGGTTTCCTTTATCTCTTCCTCACTGTCCTCGTGGAGGGCGTCCGCCGAGGGCAGGCGGGGCAGGACGACGACCGGGCTGTCTGGGAACGCTTTGCGGAAGATGGTAGCCATCTCGTGGTCTTCCGGATCCTTGCCGTCGACGACGACGACAATTTTGAACGGGTCGGGGTACTCGAGTCTCTGGATGGACTCGAGGCATTGGGCAAACAAACCAGGCTCTTCGCGGTAGCCTACGACGGCGAGGCCGACGTTGGTCGCTTTGCGGCGTGTGGTGGGGTCACGGTCGGCTTCTGGGTCATGGCGCGAGACCACAGTCGGTGCTTTTTTGCGATATTGACGGAGCGTGATCCGGTTTAATGTGGCAAACGTCAGCTGAAGGAGGATGAAGACAAAGACGACGGTGCCATAGACGCCCAATGCCCAAAAGGAGCGTTGCACAACATGCAGGTGAAGTGCATAACCAATGATGGCGGGCACCACGAACAGACAGGACACTGTGATGGAGTAGATGACCTTGAGAGGCAGTGTCCAAATCATAGTGCGTTTTGAGAAGGAGTGGGGCCGAGGTGCGATAATAAAGAAGAAAAGAAGACAAAAAAAAAAGAGGGTAGCGTCTCCTGTGTATCTGGTCTGATCTGTCTTGCAAGTTCTAAGCTGTTTGTTTACTTTTTTGTCTTTGACCTGGATATATTCTCCTCGCGCATTAATTTCTTCTACCTACGCGGGCGCGGTCTAAACATTTCCTTCGCAATGTCTCGCACGCGTCTGCTTTAAGAAATACAAGAACGAGCGTGTACTGTATCTATGGTTACGCTTCCGCGTCAGGCAAGTGTCGCCGGACGTAAGCACGGCTATCCAGGTCTGCACGGCGAATGGGTTCGGGTATCCTGAATCGACTGGTGGCAAGGGTCAGGCGGATGGCCGTATCGAGGGAGACGCGGTGGCCAGGGCTGACAAACACCGGGTTGGGTGCTGCGTCGGTCGTGCGCACCGCAGCGGCTTCATTGGGATCAATAATCCAAGAGTCCCCGCGCTGGTGGAGATGGGCCCGATTGGCTGCCTTGGCGGCTTTCAAGGATGGCGTGTAGTTCGTGATCAAGAGGTTCTTGGCGACGCCGACCATGGGCGTGTCGGCGAGGACACCGAGGTGGCAGGCGATGCCACACTTGCGAGGGTGGAGCCGGCCGTTGCCGTCGACGAGGATGACTTGCGGGTACAGGTCAGGACGCGTGTCTCGGAGGTCCTGAAGGAGCTGGAGCAGCGGATCCACTTCCCGGAAAGCCAGAAACCCGGCAATGTAAGGCAGGTGCAACCGCGTCTCCAGATACTGGGAATACACCACTTCGAAGCTCGGATACTTCATCACCACCAGACACGCCACCGCTCGCTCGCGATCGTCCTTTGGGAAGCTCAGGTCGACACCGCCTACGTACGTGAGCCCTTCCAACGTCTCCGGATCAAAGTCCACTTCGTCATGCAGCTTGATCTGCGACTTGAGCTTGTTCTGCTCCCTTGTACAATACGATCGGTGTCAACAGGATCCTACTTGGATCGACGTTATGCTTACGTTTTCCAGATTTTAAACTGCTCTTGGGAAGGATCGTCATCGTAGGCTGCGGTCATGATGGAAGGAGCGACTGAGGCGCAGTCGTCGCGGTGTCCATATTTATGTCTGTGCGACACTCGCCCTTGCTGCATGAATCCCTTCCGTTCCCCCCTCTTCTTCGAACCCTCCTGCACGCCACATTGTCAGCAGCAGCAGCATCCCATTACTGGTATGGCAGGAAACGCGCTATCCTCAGTCGGAGCACATGCATGGCTTTGAAATGTGTGTTATGGAATAAAATGCGTTTTATTGGGGTCTAAATATCCATCTGTGCGTTTGAGATCCGTTCATCGAGGGCATGTTCATCCAAGAGGCCTCCTTCAAGGGCCTGGGCCGCCAGCTCGCCTTCTTCTCCCCGAGAAGATCGCAGCATTTGCGCGAGTTTGTATTGTTTTCGTGCTAGGAGCACGCGTTTCTCCAAGCGTTGCAGAAGCTGGGACGCTTCCTGGTCTGCTACTCGCCGAGGGTCACGGCACCGTGCGTTGACGACCGCCTGTGCCAGATGAGTTATCCGATCCTCCAACCGGATCCGGCTGTCTTCAATGAGCGCCAGCTGCTCCAGCTTCAAGGCAGCCTCAAAGTATTCTTCGCGCCGCCGGTGGTACTGCCATTGCAGCTCCATCGATTCGATCGGGCTGACGTGTTTCTTTAGGTAGGGCAGCAGGTAGTCCGTGTCGACCGCGAGCAGCTCGCCGATCCAGTTTTGCCGCTGGAGCCAGTTGTATAGCACATAGTGGAAGAACCGGTCCTTGTGTCCGAGGGCCACGCCCAGCACGCGGCTCGTATAGCCTTGTCGCTCGCGTGTTTCGCATGCCTTGGCGTTTTCCAGCGCCACAAAGATGTGGTCATAGCATTCCACGCGAAGATCAAAGAAGTATTTTCGAGGGTCGCCCTGCGTCTGTCCGTTTTCCAGGTAGTGAAGACTCTGTTGTTGCGGGTCCAGCTTCTGCGCCCGCTCGATGGGCAGTTCCACCGCGCCGGTATGGTAGCCTTGTTTGACATATTCTGTGCAGATCTCGCCCAGCTTCTCGTTTGTGAAATATTCGGCTGCTTGCTTAAAGAGCTCCAGTGATTTCGTCAGACCTGTTGTTCGCTCGTATTGATCGTCGGCATATTGTGCGCGACGCAGGTTCTCGTATCCCTGCCATTTCGTCAGAATACACCTTTTACTTTTTTTTTTACCCTTTTGCAGCACACTTACTCGGTAGAAGGCGACATCACTCGGCGTGAATAAGGATGCACATTTACGTTGGAGCATGTCAGACACGATGTCAAAGCCAACGTGGATATGAGATGCACCATATCGGTTGATGGCGCCTACCACCAGTTCCCTTGACAACGCTCGCCCGTGCGCTGTGGAGAGCATGTCTTCCAGAGTCAGCTCCATCATCTCCTTTCTGACTTTCTCGGACACACTACGCAATGCGGTGTTAGTAAGCACGCGTAAAACGCTCTCTGATAGCTCACCATTGCATAATATCTTCAATGCGGGTATCAATCAAGAAATCCAGAAATGCGATCGCCTCAATGGATTGAACAAGGAAGAGGTATAAACCATTGAGAGATTGTTGCTCATTCTATGATGGTTGCATGAGAGGACAGTGCCGATAAAATCAAGATCACGACTTACCAGTCGCACTTGGAACAGGCCGTGATCGGACGTCTGAAATTTGGAGTCGGTGATTTGTGGTGAAGCATGGAAGGACGGGTTCCTATATAATCGGATAGTGTCAGTCTTCTGCTTTCTTGTTCGTGGATTCTCTTTGCTACTACTAACGCATCCATAAACTGTTTGAGCCGGCTCAAAGAACGTTGACAGTTGAGCATCACGCTCTGGAGATCCAGCCGATCGCGGAAACTAGAGAAACACGTGTCTTAGCCATGGCCCGCCGTTTGTCCGTCTTGGGTCACTTACTGTGTTTGGAACACTTTGGTTTTCCAGATGGGGGACACAAGGCGCGCAATGAAGAGCGCAAATCCGTCGTGTTTGCCACTAAAGACCGTACCGGTCGATGCCATGGGCTGACCGAGGTAGTTACCACCTCCAGCAGTCGCGGCCGCCACCGTCGGAGCACCCCCGAACCCGAAAAACAGGGAAGTGGCACCCCGGACAACGTTGGCTAGACAACAAATAAACAGACGAGAAACCGATGAGCTTTGTGTTTTTTTTTGCATATCATGCAGCATTTCCCTTACATTGTTGTGGTGAAAGGTCGCCATACACCCCGGAGATGATGGAGAGGCACATGGCACAGGCTTGGTCTCGGCCATAGCGCTCGAAAAAGGCGGTAAATGGCTGCGGGTTGGTGTGGACATCGCCATTGACACCAAGCAAAAGTTCATACAAGATGTCGACCGGTCTTTGTTTGTTGTAGAAGACGATTTTCCGGCTATCATGAATGAGAAATTGGCGAGGCGGGTCGGACAGCTGTTCAGATAATTCGTTCATGTTGCGCGATTTTCGCTTGTCAAGGTTGGCTTCGCTAATCGCATACACACGTCCTTCGAATTGATCAGTGGAGACATTCTCGACGAGTGACATGGTTTGAGCGCCCTAGAAGCATGTCGGAATATCAGAAAAGAGCATGCACGCTACACTGGCTGCTTTCACTTACGTAGCTGAAACCGCTCTGAGGTTTCTGCGTTTGCTGCTTATTTGTATTGATCGATGTCATGACGACGGAATCCGTGAGTGTATCGCTGATCCGTGCTGCCAGGAACGTGCCGCGGTTGTAGTATGCCTTGGTCACCGCGCCAAAGACTTCGGGTTGGTATCCTTGAGCCATGGGACCTGGCGCATCCGGCGGAGGTGGCAAGCGGACATGAACAAGTTCAATGGTGTTGGGTTGTGCGGCTGTTTGGACGGTGGCGTAGGAAGGTGATTTGTTGTGGGTAAAATACAGTCGGAAGCCGCTGGTCGTGATAGCGACAAGGTGCACCTTTTTGGATTCGCTTTCTGAAATGACATGAATCGTCTCCAGGGTGAGATCCGATTCATCAAACATGACTGCGCTGGTACGGCACATGTGGCGAGCGGAGGTGACCGCGTCCGTACAAACGGCTACAGTCTCGAAAAGATCGCCCTTCTCGCCCAACTTGATAAGCTACAAATGTGGGCAGCGTGGAGAGTGAGTAAGGATTCATGCATGGATCACACCCGGGCGTGCGTACCTCGATGGAGTTATCTCTGCGAAGGTTATAAAGGAGTTTGCGTTCGCGATCAACAGCAATGGCCTTGGCTCTCACTAGGCGACACAATGAACGCTTATTCCATGACCCTCATTTCCATGCACTTACATGCAGCACCGTAGTTGATCACCGAAGGAAGGAAACGTGACAGGTTACTCGCGTTGCGTGCCACCAGTCGACAATTCCGTTGGAACCAAGCGTTGCCAGGAGCCTAGTATAATGTGAGTTTTCGGCAGCCATGTCATGTCAGGTTCTTCTTATTTTCGGCTTACAGTGTATTCCAACTCGTAAAGCATGCCGCTCGCGCTCAGAAGGAAGATACGGCCTTCATCGGTACCATGAGTTTCGATGATACGGTCATTGTCAGAGGATACGACGATATCGGTCGCATACAGAGACACGGATTCCTTGAAGGGGTCGTTGGATACAGAGATGCCGAGGGTGATGATGGCCATGGCCGTCGTGACGATGAGGAGATGCTGGATATGAGAGCCGAAGATATCGCGCTTGGGTTTGACGAGTGTCACGGAGGTGATGATCTGGTCTTGGTCTTCGTAGGCGTAGATATCAGGACTGTTAAGAGGGAAGAGGGGAAGAGTTATTGGGCTTCTTCTCCTTGCTTGCCGTAGCCTCAGTCGCACTTACTCTTCGCCATTATAGTTCCAGAGGTACAAACGATTGTCAATGGACATCCATGCACGGCCGATCTCTGGCAAGAAACCGACGTACCATCGACAGCAAAGGTCGTCTACAGCAGAAGAGTGGAGTGAGGAACGCGATCGAGGGTAAGACAGGATAAAGATGGGGTACCATCGGCAAGGGAGGCCACGTCGAAAGGGATCGGAACAGAGCGATCCTTTGCAAAGCCTTCTTCAAGGCCCGTCTCGGGTTTAATGTATTGCTGGGAGGTAGAGACTACAAGAGGAAGAACGGGGTCAGGCAGACTGGACGAGGTGCATGGCGCGTTCTAGTAGAGTATAAAATAAAATAGAAAAAGGCTTGCCTCGCAATAAATCGGCCAGGTCCGGGTATTGATTGTCGCGTTGGTAGAGTTGGTCGATGGTACGACCAGCACTCATAATAGGCGCGTCCCGGTCAGCAGAAGGAAGCGGTGCATCGTCTGTCGTGGTCTGTCCGATCATGACGGGTCTATTGACGGAACGCACTACAAACCAGAAAAAGAACCCTCTGTCGAAAATGGGCTTCTTTGAACTTTTTCAAACGCAGCCAAAATTCTTTCTTTTCGGACTCCATTTACCATGAACACTGACTATCTATACACTCATTCTATCCCTGTTGATGAAAGTACATTCATCGAGTCTGTTTACACGTAAGAAACTCTTTACACCTTGTATCAGCAGTGTATGAAGCATCTATACCAAGGATCTTATATCCTATGAGGTTGATCTATTGATTTCTATCTTTACATTCTGCAAGCAATAGGGTAATACCCGGTAGCATAATAACGTCTACGTGCATACTTCCTAAAAAAAATGGAGTGAGCTTTCTTTCCATGTAATATATGGTTCGTCTCAGGCGGTAAGTACCATATTCCTCCATATGTACGTAATATTACATGAGTAACTGCTGATCCGTACTAGATAATGCACGACGGATAACCAGCGTGCTATGGCAACGGATGCGTTTCAGAATGTGGAAAAACTTTGAATGTCCCAGATCAAAGCGAGAAAATCTTTGTCGATAGGATACCAGTTACCTATGATAGCATGGCTATGTACTTATGATTGACGAGTACATGACTCACCATATATAAATATAATTATCAGCTGTAATCCGCTCGTAAATGATCCATCCTTTAACTGTACACAGTGCATGAATGTGGACTACGCTATGAATGGCGAACGAGGGAGAGTCATATCTTAATATTTCAACTCCTTTTTTTGTATCCATAGCTTTATACCCTATATATCAGCAGACTCAGTTCTCTAATGCCGATGGTGCTCATGGTGATCTTCCTGGCTATTGGAAAGCCATATCATATGTATATGGGCCGGACTCTGTTGTGTGCCTGTGTATGCTGTGTGACGGTCTTGTACCTTTTGTTCCTTTTTGCCAATAATGGAGCGGACCAGGGCAGGCACGGGCCAATCAAACACGTCCCGACGGACGCGGGTAGCCTCTTTCATTCAGGCACGTGAAGACAGAGTGTCTGCTTTTTGATTTGATAGGACAAACGCATTGCATTGTCCACTCTGTAGCCAGCCGAGGGGGTCAATGGCATAGGGGACCAAGTGTGGATTGGCATTGAAGGGTTAGCATGGGTTGCACACGGTGTGAGAGGGCCAAGCCATGGATGGAAGACAACAAAAAAAAAAAAAAACCTGTACGATGGAGATGCAATTGGGCAATTCAAGAGCCGCGGCGTTGGGTGAGAGAGAGAAGGAAGAGAAAAAGAAAAAGAAAAAAAAAAATATACATAAAAGCGGGCAGAATTAGCGTCAACCTTTCCACTTTTGAGTTGGTCGAGTTTACGTTATCTGTGAGCCCGTTCTGACTACAGCGGGCAGAATGCGACTCGCTATTCGCTGTTTACAAATAATCCTACTGCAGGCTCTCTTACTCTTCTTCCTCTCGGCCACCCACGCCAAACCTGCATTCGCCGTCTCCTCCTCGAAACCCCTTCTGCATTCCGTACCTTCTTCGTCCGTGCTATCTTCTTACGCCACTCCCAACCCCAACTCCATTTCCAATACCAATATCAATAAGAATACCAGTGCTATTTCCACTTGCACATTTCTATCCGCTCACACTGACAATGACTACACTTCACTCCTCCGGAAACGCGACCCCGATGAAGCCTCATTAGCCGACCCAGTTTCCACTACCATCCCCACCACAGCAACCTCCAAGTCAGCCCCGTCTTCGAGTTCCCATTCTGGGAGTCCTCCTCCTCCACTGCCCACCACAGCCACCAATGATACCAAATCGAACCATACCAGCAGCATTGTAGACGGGAAAGCCGTCGTAAAAACCTATCTGCAATGTAATTTCGAAGACGCTTTCTGTAATAAGGTTCTGGCTGCGGTCGACGGCGCCGCACAGGCATTTTCTCAAGTAGTCAGCATAAAAATCGGTATCCTGTAATGAAACCTTGTTCGTTTTGCAGAGAGAAATCCAAGCTAACCTAAACTATCGAAATGGTATCCACCATGTATTTACTGTATCCTATATAGCCTCAAAGTCCACTACTACAGCTTTTGTGATACGACGTGTGCCAATGATACCTACGCATGGGGTGCACCTTCCTCCCAAGTAAGTCTGTTGTTCATGTGGGGCAGGGGTTAGAAAGAGAAAAAAAAATGATTAAACATCAATGAGATGGAACCCCTTCCTACTGCTACTGCTGCTACTGCTGCTAACTATTTCTTTCTTCTTGTCTCGTATTGACCCCTTTATCTGTTTCTGTTCTAGTTTACCCTGCCTTATGATGACGGAGTCGATCAGAACTACATCTATCCCCAGGCACTCGCAAAGCAGTTGGCGCCCTACAGCAACACCTCCGTCTGGGCCGACCACGATATCGACATTGAAATCAACCATGACGCCTACCTCAGCGCCGTCGATCTCGATGACGCTGCCGCCCATGGCTGGAACGGGACCGGGGTACCTCCCGGAGGCAAGTTCTGGTTCAAGGGGGACCCGCCTATTGAATCTGGGCAGATTGACATGGAGTACATTATATTGCACGAGTTATTGCACGGTGCGGGCTTCATCAGCTCGTGGGCCGCCTATTTTTACAGCAAGTCGTCCCCGTTTCGCGGACTGATCGACGACCTGTTTGACGACCAAGACCTCAAAATGGTCACCCCGGGGCTGTCCTGGTCAGTCAAGTACGGCACCGGCCCGGTCTTCATCAGCGGATTCCAGCCGACCATGATATTCGACAAGTACTTGGTCAGTCTGAGCAACAATCAGACCAGCAGCGCACACAATACCTCGCTTGCTGACCTTGGCTTTGCCATGCAAAACTTCTGCGTCCAAGGCAACCAGGGATACATTGCCAATTTTGTCCGCCAGTTCTCCAACACCACCCAAAGCCGCAATGCGGCAGAACTCTTCCAGTCCCTGGCCCAGGAAAATACCTTATCTTTTACGTTCAGTAACCCGTCCGTAAGCAACAGTACCTTTAATGCCGACAGCTACCTCAAACATACGTATCGCAACATGACGCTACAAACCGGCACTGTGGCTACAGACGGCAACACCGAGCACTTTGGTTATACCAACAACCGGCCCGGACTCTCCATTTCTCACGTTGCGGATATCTACAATGCCACACCCGATTTCTTGATGGTCTCCTCCTTCAAGACCGGCATGAACCTCAGTGCCATCGTCGATTCGATCTACAATGACATACCTGCCATCATGTACAACGAAACCCTCCCGAACGGCACGCTTCAACAGCTGCCTTATCGATCCCCCATTGGCCCTGGCATCCTGCGTATTCTGGACTCGATGGGATACTCGACCATTTTGACGCGGACTAATTATACCACAAGCGGAAACGCCAAGACAGCCAGGCAGCGGTCTCTGTGCGATGACAGCAGCAGCAGTAGTAGTACCAGTCAATCTTCCGCCAAGAAGCAAATGTCAGACGGACATCGTGGACGATCGTCTCCTGCCACGGCTTTAGGCGCCTGGCTGCTTACCTTTGTATCGATCCTCATGACCACTGGATGTTATATCTTATGCATCCCCTAACTACGTAGAAGTACTCACTCGCTTTTCCTTTTTTTTTTTCCTTTATTACTTGCTTGCATCCCATCTTTCTTTTTTTTTATCATCATACGACACTCACATATACACAGACACACGATCAACATTTTCATGCACTCCCATTCTGTTCTGCACTCTCTTGATGTACAATAAAGGAATGTTGTAATATCATTTGCTTGGCTGTGCGTGTGATTAAAGGGGCCTTAGGGGATAGGAGGGTGGCACAGAGTATATACGAATTGGGTTGAGACTGCAGAACTGCAAACAATTTGAAAGGTGTTTATAAATAAATGTTAAAAGAGGTAATGCGGCTGCAAAAGGAGAGAGAAGGAAAAAGAACAAGGAATAAGCAAGAGAACAATAAGAGCGCGGAATTACTGCTAGCGGCGCTTCTTGCATGGACGAAATGGAAAGAAATAAGATGGATGCCTTAATACATAAAAATGGTTAAAACCGACGGAAATGAAAGAGAGAGAGTGACCCCTGAGTTTTGGCCACACACTCCAAGGGAGCAAGACAAATAAAGTAAAAGAAATGATTGTCAATCAAATAGTGACTACGGAGCGCAGCCAAAAAAGCTAAAAGGAGAAGCAAACAAATCACAAGGGAATAAAGAAAGTGTGTGCATACGAAGAAAGAAAGCGAGTATATTAGCGCGCGCGTCAACGCCACCCCTGACTGAACAATACAACAGCACATACATATGACAAAACTACGTACTTGCTCCTCCTACCTTGGATCCCGCACCGCCCCCCGCCTCCCTAACAGAATCCTATATAAGTAAGTATTCCACTCCACCCTCGAGAACTCTATCATCACCCAGATCCAACCTCTTTCTTCTCTCTTACACACACAAACTCAACTCAACAAAAATCATGAAGTGGTCTACCATTTTCTCGCCTTCGTCTGGCAACATCGACTCTCGCCGTCCATCGCACACCTCTTCTATCGAAAGCAATAGTAGTGACTCGAGCACCAGCAGTGGTAAAAAACAACCCCTGCTTTCCATTTTCCAGCAGCGCAGTCGAGGATCATCGTGTTCTTCCTTTGACCTGGGGAAGGAAACTGAAAAATTGCAGCTGCTCTATGATCTTGCTCTGGACGAGGTAGGTTCACACACTCGGACTATTTTTTCGGCTGTTATGTCATACTCACTTTTGCGTCTACTCTTATCATAGATTAAATATGCAGAAGACTCACGGGGTTCACCTTACTACGCCGGCGACCGTATCACGGCCCGCGAAGCGATCGACGGGTACCATGGCGCATACAGCCAACTCATGACCCACAGCGCCGATAACCCTAGCTTGCGTTCTGAACTTGAGATCACCGTAGCTCCCCGCTTGACTGAACTCCAAACCAAATACGAAGCATTGCCATCCTTGGAAGATTAGCCAAATCCGTCGGCCCGCAAAACTGCCTCTCAACTTTTTTTTATGTATTTTCTGTTCTTTTTACTTCAAAAACTCTCTTCCCGACCCTTGTCTGAACTCTCGATCGGTTGTATATACAGTATTTCCCTCTCTCTCTCTTCACACGGTGTCCCTCCCTCTTCCTTCCGTCTTGCATCCCACACACAAAGAAAAAAAGAAAAATGTGATTTACCTTTCCAATGATCGTTCTATTTATAAGCTCGGCCCCCTGCAGCATATGCAAAAGTGTGAGGGCCTACATTATGCTGGTGTGATTATGAACCACAGACGAAAAATAATAATGTGTGTGGGCTCTCCTTGCTTGCATCATTGTTTCGGCATTCAAGCCAATCAACCGCCCGCTTGGCTGCCCCCGGTTCAGAAAGAGGGGCATCTGGAGGCTTTGTCCCTTTATTTTCCTTCACTTAAAAGCAAATGTAATTTGACTCATAAAATCACACCCCACTTATCGCACGGCCCTGACCGAACAAAATGTACGGATGGTAAGTTTGTTATTGATTGCCCCACATCATTAAGCGAAAGATAGATTTTTGTTTCAGAACCCTTCTGCTCTAATTTTTTTCTGTAGAACGTTAAACGCCAAATGCAAAAAATAAAGGACGTTACTCTTACTACGAAGTGGTCGTATATAAATTATACAATAAGATTTTCTGAATGTACTTTTGTCGTTCCAGTCATTATACAGTATCAATTATATAAGAGCACATTCTGTATACTTGCTTGTTTTCACAATTGAGACGGCCTTAATAACTTTTCGCATGGTCCGTATTTTAAGATCGCTTGGCAAAAATGGAAGACGAAAGAGTTCAATGACAACAACGTAAAAGCACACCACGTTAGATCCTTGCCTGGATCTGCTTTTATGTGCAAGCTGTACCTGCTTTTGTGTGGGTAAACTGCGCGTGGCGTCGCCAGAGGAACCAGAGGAATTTGCTGGTGGGACGTGACACCAGATCTTGAATAGGATTGCCGTGATCAGTTGAGCCCAAATGTGATCATGCATATCCACAGACACACACTCACACACAGACAGACAAAGTATAAGTAAAGTTCATTTTTTCCACTTGTTTTCCTCTTTTTTTTTTTTTTAAACATGACATTGTGCCAACTACCGCTCGATATACTCCTTCATCATATATTACCGGAGCTGGACGCCGATACCCTCGCCCACCTTTCCGGGACTTCACGTTTCCTCCAGAGACTGTGCAGCGATGAGCTGTTATGGCAACGCCTCGTCATGGCAGATTTTGGCGCGGTATTGCAAGTAAAGCGCGGCTGGAAGATATTGTACGGTCTTCTTGATCGATCTCGCGTGTACACTTGGGGGAACAACAGCGACAAACGACTCGGCTTCAACGACCAGGACGACGACAAGCGCGATACGTAAGTATTATCTCACACCTTTTTCTTTTCCTTTTTTTTTTCTCTTTCGCGTGCCTGATCTTGATTTCATTAAACAACACTCACATATAAACAAACAACACGCATCTTAGCTTTATGCGCGAAATCACACTACCGCGTGAGCTGCGCTCATTACGCGCCAAGGGGATCGTTGATATTGTTGCAGGCGGCTGGTCCTTCCATGCACTGGACCGGCGAGGCCGTGTCTGGATGTGGGGTTGGGTAATGTCTCTTTATTTTGTTTGCTTCGCCTACGGAACGGGTCACTTATGCAGCCGTAGATGCAGCCAAAGCATCCCTTCACCACCAACGGATTTGCGAATCAGACGCTGGTGCGTGAACCCACGCCAGTGCAACTCCCAGCCCAAGTGCGGATACGGTCGATCGCCAGTGGACGGTCACATGCGATCGCGTTGGACTCCCAAGGTCAGGTATGGCACTGGGCCAATTGTTGGCAACCGCACCGTGTCCACCTGCCACAAGCATCGTCATCTGTTGTGCAAGTCTCGGCCAACTGGAACTACTCGAGTGTGCTTACCCGGAGTGGTGAGCTCTTTGTCATACCCTTCCCATCCACACTGGCCTCGACGACCATCACAGACAGACCCATCACCCTGAGTCTCGTGCTCAACGACCTCGAACAGTGCCGACAACAGCAACGACTGCAACAACAGGATAACCAGCACACACAGTCTTCTCCTACCTCCATCTCGCACAGTTCCCCTCCCAGTCGATCCCAGCTCTTACAACAAGAAGACGACGCTTTTATTCAGGTGGCCGGCATGGAAAAGTACACGCTTGTACTGGCCCGATCGGGCCGAATATTCAAGTTTCGCACAGAAATGCGTGAATGGTTTAATATGTCACCTGCCGCTCTCACCGAGGAACTCACACCCTTCTCCACGCCTGATACCCGCTTCATTTCTTCCCAATTCCGCACATTTGCTGTCTGTACCTCGTCCGGCAAAGTTATGCTCGGCGCGCAGGATGCTGCCCCCGACGAGGAGCCCAAGCAGCTCGATGAACTCAGCACGAATATCGGTGCCGTCACTCTCGGCGAGTAAGTAATATGAAAAATATGAAAAAAATGAAGATACCCCCGCTCCGCTGATTGTGTCTCATTCTCATTGGGGTTTAGTCACCACTATGGCGCACTGACCACCCAGGGCCGCATGTTGACCTGGGGCCGGTATAGTTCAGGCGCACTCGGCCGCGGCTATCAAGATCAACATCAGCTGGAGAGCAAACCACCGGACTGGGTGGAAACGCTGGATGAGATGTATGTCTTTGCGGCCGGATTTGGCGGGGTCCATTCAGGTTGCCTAGCGATTCCACGCCAATTGATACCAAGCACTGTTGTCTTCTGCTGATTAAATATCACATTGCTTTTTGTTTTGCTTTTATTTTCGCTTTAATTGGCCCGTCTACGTTTGCCCGTAGTTTTGCTTTGGCTCGAAGAGGATGCAGAGGATGCGCTGTTTTTAGCTGGGACTTGTACTTCTTCGTCGTTTTCCTCTTCGACGAGACCTTCGTCGTCCTCGTCGTCCTCGCTCGAATCATCGTCGCCTTGGTCCTCAAAATCCTCATCTTCCTCACTGTCGTAATCTTCATCGTAATTGGTTTCCAAAAAGTCCGAGAGCACCTTTTTTGAGTTTTCCTTGTCGTCGCCTTCATCATCGTCGCCGTCGTCGGCTCCTCCGGTGGGTGTGCCTGAGCCGCCGTTTGTTGTGTTTTCGGTGGTATTGGTATTACTCGCGACGGCTTTGCCCTTGCCTTTGTCTTTCTTTGTCTCCTGCGCTGGCTCTTGTTTCTGTTTCTTTGGCTCGGGTTCACCATCCATGGCCTCGTCCTCCTCGTCCTCGTCCTCCTCATCCTCGTCTTCGTCTTCGTCATCATCGTACATGGAGGCCAGCATTGCTGCAGCAGCAGCCGACTTTTCCGTCTTCTGTTTCTTAAACAGGCTTCCTACGGCACTCTTGACACTGTCAATCATCTCTTCACGGTCCTCCAGGAACTGATTGTCATCGAAGAGATGTTTCGGCTGTTCTGGTTCGCGCAAGGCCTTTTCGATTTTCTTTTGGATGCGTTCGCGTCGCTCTTTCTCGCGTTCAGGTATCTTTTCCAGTTCCTCCTGAAGTCTAAAGAGTCTATATGAATATTTTGCGCTTTTTCATACTATGCGATGCCTTACTTTTTTGCTTCGTTCACGGTACGAATACGACGACCTTGGAGATCACGGCATGCTTCATAATTCGTCGTCTTTTGAGCATTCATACGACCACCCTGAGCACGCAGCATCGAGCCAAAACCGCCCTTGCCACCATGGAGACGCAAGGACATGGATAACATGAGAGGCCCTTCAGAGTGATCGAAGAGCTCTCTCGAGTTGTCCATCGGAAGACCTCCCACCGTGGTGATGCGCTGATCCTGTTCGCCAATGGACGTTAAACTGGCAAGACGGTGCTTGAGATCCATCACGGTGGGCATGTCATCGCCGTCAAAGGTGACGCAGACTGGTTTCAGGCCACCAAATAAGCTGACAATCGCTTGGTTGTAATGCATGTTTGTAAAGAATGAAGGAATCAAAGAAAGGAGAGAGAAGTATCGACCACTTTGGAAACTTGTGTAGCATCCATGGTCCAATCAAATTCCATTATTTTATGGGGTGTCCTTTTGCAGAACACGGCGTCTTTCATACAAATGCTTAGCAACATGCGCTTAAGCCCACTGATACAACGCCAGCGTCGTGAGCGCGACGAAATGCGTATCGAATAAAGTCTACTGCATAATGGGAGTAACGATTGAGGCGCAGCAAAACACAATGGATTCTCTCGGCAAGCAGCTCGACGCAAGCTTGCGAGGATAGCCCAACCTTCTCGCATTATGCCAAAAACAAAGATATTTGGTCCAGGACTGCCGACAGCTGAAATTGCATAATCTCATACATTAAATAAAGCCCTCGATCACGGTGACGAAGGAGATACAGTGCAAATATTGCACAGTTCCCTACTTCAATAAAGAAAATCAAATAATGAACAGGAAGACACTGCCGCTATCATCGACCATTAAATCCATCATCTATTAACTCCACAACTGTGAACTCAAACGGCAATTTAGCTTTGTTGCTGTCACTTGTGCTCTCATAGTAGGCTATGAACAGAGTGAGAATGAAGTGAGAGCGAAGTAAAGTCAAGTCTTCAACATTTATGAATAGATACACTGTAATGTTTACAACGGTATACAATTGAGGACGGACCTCAAGAGACCGAGCTGCTGGAAAGACTATTTTTGCATCGACATTGTTATCGGCAGGCAGCTTGGCGTCGACTGAATCTCACAAACCCCTTTTGGCGACCGTTTTCCGCTCGAGGCCGTCATGCGCCGACAACTTATGAACGTTGCTCCTGAACAATACCCTCAAGTTATCGCAGCCGTCTGCTCCATTTGTCTCCTCTGTATCAGCGCACGGTTTATGCCCGCTACCAGAATAACGCCGGATATGATATCCTTGCCTTTTCAAAAGCAGACACAAGTACTTCTCCATTACATTATCGGATTCCGCGATGCTTTCAGGCCCACTCTTCAGTGTGGAACCATCACGGCGGATATAATATCGCTCGATTGCCACATCTCAATTAACGTGAGCTGGTCATCCCTGCTTGTGTTGCGTCGCCTGGCATTACGCAGTGGTTGAGGTGGCATGGACGAAGGCACTTATAGATTCGAGGTGCGAGTTGGATAAATGAAGGTACTTTGAAAAGATGGAAGTTTTCGACGCTATTGTATGTCGAGATATCAGCGCCAGTAAAGCTTGTGGGTTAAGCTTTGCAAAGAAAGCAGCAAGAAATAGAGAAAAAGAGGTAAAGAAAATAGGGAGAATACGAGAACAGGTTGGAAGCTTCGATATTCGAAGAAAGGGCTCTGGGAATGTTGACAATGTCAGGATGGAGTTGTAAAGCTGTGATTTTCGATAATGTCTTGGTAATAGCCAATGGAGATCAGTCACAGTCGATATAATAGGCTGCTACAAGATTACAATATACAAATAAATAGTATATTCTAGGAAGGTTGATTGTATGAATACGGATACTCGGGCCAATGCTTGAATGCTTAGGGTGTTGCTCAGGAAAAGGCTCGGTTGCTTGGGGAGTAAGTGTTACGGTATGTGGTGGCCGTATCAGGATCTTAGAGCGGACGCATGGTTGTCGTCAGAAACTGCGATGGCTGGTAGGAGCGGGTTCAGGAGTCAAATTGGGCGTGTTTCTGTCGGGACGTGTGTCATGTGAGTCAGGTACAGAGTCTTCAGTGATTGACATGGGCGATCCTTGCTCGAGAGATCCTTCGTGAGTACATTTTTTGGGCCCGGACCATCGTATTGTTGCGAGGGTAGGCGGCCATCAGATGATCTGGGCTTGCGCAGTTGTGCCAAAGTTTAAGCCTCTGGTAAGGTGCTATCTACGCGTACAGTTTGCTTCCTTGTGCCTTTTCTGCCTGCAGTAGTTGCGATGCAGGGGCCAACTGGCACATACAAGGTGGTCGCATACTTGTATCTCATGGATAAGAGGCGGATGATCAATTTGGCCCTTCTCTACCGTACGATCACAGGGAGTAATGATGCACGACCAGAAAGAGCTTGTTTCATTCTCAACAAACGCTGTCGTCTGCATCTTCGCCATATTTAGCAGCATCAGTACGGAACATGCTGGTCCAAAAGATCCGGTCCGCTAGAAGAATCAACTCGGACCACACTGTTCCTCTTGGAGAGGCGACCGTGTTCATAATAGCGCAATCTCTCTCTCGCACACCTTCCATACAGGCGTGAGTCATAGCTTCTTTGTATCAAAAGCAAAACAACAACAGTGTCAGAGCCAACAGTTGTGAATGCTGATTGGTAGGATGTTCCTTTGTTTTAAAAAAGGAAATCAGCTCGTCCAATCATGAGCTCTCCCTTTGCTTTCATTGTCCATAGTACGATGAATTATAAGAATGGATTTGCAACCCACTTTCACCACTATTGCTTTTTCTCTCTTTTACAAACCTCAATCTTTCCATGGATAACAACAATTTCATCAACCTTTTTGAACGCCTGCCGGACGAACCTTCTGGTACGCTTGTTGATCCGTGTGTGAATAGCGGTGGTCCAGATTGCTAATGGTTATACTAGTACACAATTCTAATAATGCTCACACTGGTTGACCTATGGGAGCTCGACCGTGTGTGTCGCGGGTTTCGAGATCTCCTGAACTGGAGAAACCCGATGACTCCACACCGTGTGGTGGCCGACCGCTGCGGCAGACCCTTGCCGCGTCCATTCACGTATCGTCGTGTATTTCGTCTGTTGGCCAGTCTGCATCGCGAGTTTTGCGGCCGATCGTCCAGCGAAAGAACTATCCGGGTCTACTGGATGTTCGGCATCCTTTGCAGCCGCCCGTGCTATGGCGAACACACCACCTACATAAATAATCTGACTGAAGAACAGCTCAACCAGCTTATACCAGTACAAACACTGTACCGCTCACGTCGAGGACGGTCGTATTCCGTCCAATCAACGACTGACCGCTTCGTTTGGAGTCGGCATCTGGAGGGGTACTTGGCAGGTGCTATCCTGTTTGATGTGCGAAGTGGCGCACATCCAATTCCTGTCAATTCTCGAGGATATCTTAGCGTTCATAGCACAATTGGACAATATTTTGACCATTATGACAAGCTTCAGGCAAGCTGCCCGCCAAGAAAACCATGATTATGGTGGTCACCTCCTACGCTTTCCGATCAAGAACTGCGCAGAATCATTGTTCCTAGTACATCGCGCAGACGACCATCAATCACGCGTCATTATGGGCTGTGATAACCTTTCTATGAATAAAAAAAATGTCTATCTGTAATTCTTGTTCATGATAACGGTTAAGAGACGCATCAAATCATCGCACCACAAGATCTGCAAAAAGAAGGAATTTTTAAGCAAACTACCGATGCGTGAGTGGCCGAGAGTGTGGTGTGTGAAGTGACAGCTAAAATAGGAGGAAGCAAAAGAGGACAAACAGAGCAGGACAAGAAGAATTCAGACAGAGAAGGCAAGGATGCTGCGCGACACAAGCGCACAAGGTCAGCACTTCAACAACTGGAGTATAAGGACTGAACGAATACTAACAAAGGAGATGGGATCAAGCAAACCAGACAGGATTGGAGAAAAAGTATAGTACGTAAAACTAGAGACAAAAAGGCTGACACATGGGTCTTGATATAGCGGTTTGAGATAGGCAAGGCCCCTTGGAGATGGCGCAATCTGGCATAAACAAGCGAGAGAAGCATTAAAAATGGACAGATAGTACAATCAGAGGTGAAAAGACAGGTATGTTTAGGGTAAATGATACAAACCTGACCCATAAGCATTAAATAAAATCAAGCAAGCGGCTACGAACTTCATCTCAATTGTAAGTTATTATGCTGTTAGTGTCCTTATAATATGTTTCACGGGACTGATCAACTTCCACAGCAATCGACCGTTTTTTATTTCCCCTTTTCTTGTTTAAAACAAATACTCTTTGATAACGTGACAGGCCAGCATAAAGGATAAGCAAGTGATGAAGTCCTTTTTCCCAGGGCATGTAGCGTTCCCCACGATTGATAGAGAAAGAGCTACGTGAAAGACTATGCTTCTGTCGCAATGTCCCGTTGAAGCGGTCAAAGGTCTTAATCACTGGACGGCTCTAGGCCATTAACTTTTCTCTTGAAAAATTTCAGACAGGCTAACTCCATCTGACATGGTGTTGTTAGTACTATGCAGACTGGTTCTGCTGCCGTGTGTTGTAAAGTCTTTGGAAGACGCTGTGTCAAACTTCCCCAAAATAAGAAAAGAAAAGAAGTGATGTACCCGATAGTTGATTTAGACGCCAGGATATACATATCGCCTCAGGCGATAGATGTGCTGACTCTACGAATGGATGGGAAGGAGAGACCCGCCAGTGAGTCGAGATGTAAGCTGTGCAAGCATCTTGAAAGCCATTCTTATCTCATAGGAATATGGAATAGGAAACTCTTACCCACCCGCCAATGCGACGGGCGTGCGACTCGGTGCAAGCATGCTGCGAATGATTTTTTTATATATGGAGTGTACCTTTGTGAAGCTCTAACGTAGAGCTCGAGACTAAATAAGCATTATCGGATGCACGTATCGTGGAATGTCGTACACATGATTATTTATAAATTTGTGGTTTCCCATGGTGCAATACTGAGGGCGTGAAGCTGTACGTATCGGACCGATTGAAATTTGTGGTTTGCAGCCTTATCTCAGACGAGAGCTTCTAATACGTACTTATAATTGGTTTATATCAATCTACAATAGCCGTAGTATTTAAAAAATGAAGTGGGAGACGGTAATTAGGGGGGTGAGAGGGTAAGTGGCGAAGCATAATTCCTTCGCAAGCTGCCGCAGTACGCAAAGGGGTAAGCGTGAAATCGCAGTGCTGCGGCAATACGCCTCTTCCCAATATAAATACCGGAGCTGGTGGGCACTTTATCTTTACTTTACTACACCCTTTCTATTCAATCAAAGGCCATGTTAGACTTTGCTACAACAAAACTCGCTTTTGGTGAGACGGTGCTGGCGGACGAGGTCGACTACCTCAAGGCTATTTCTCTGCTCACTGACGAGTCAGAATTCCCGTCTCTTGGGAGTCCGCGCAAGAGCACCAGCAATAGTAGTCGTAGCAGCAGCAGCAGCAGCAGCAGCAGCACGAAAAACATCCGTTCTCAAAAGCATGAAAACGAGCCAACATGGGAGTTCTTGGGCAACAGCAAAACGGATGACGTCAAGAGTTTGGACAGCGTACAGCTTTGGAGCGAATCCTTTTCCGAGGTGGCCGAACGCAGCGTCGACCATGCGACAGACCACAACGTCCCGGAGCCTATCGGCTCTTTCCAAACCAGCTGTTTCCGGCCGAAGCGGACAAAGAGCGAGCTGCCGAAGCGCCGCCTAGCCGAGGAAGAGGAAGAGGACGACTTGATGGACGATATCGACATATTCTTGCAGCGCAAGGTATCTGGACCTGCTTCGAACGTGATGCACAAGTACCATGCGAAACACAAGGCCCGGTGGGCACAACAGATGGTGATCAAGGAATACAAGCGCGAGAGCCGACAGCAAGCCAGGGCCAAATCCAATGCAGCCTTCGCAGGCTGTTTTGAAGACGAGGAACCGTCCCCGGAAGCGCTGCGCCTCCTCGAGAGACGGCACCCGCGCGACTTCACGCTCAAGCCGTCCGAGTTCGTCTCTACCCGCGGTCGGTGGCACCCAGAAGACAAAGAATACTTTTACACCTGCTTGTGGCATGCGATCCGCAAGGGTCAAGAAGCCTACGTGGATTTCCTGCTTTCCCCAGAGGTGCCTAAAGCCTTCAAGGAGTTCTACTCCTTCCGCGACATGTATTTCCCAACCACGAGCTCCTCGGAGTGGATCATTGACCTGATACACCTTATGTACAATACCACCGTGAAGGAGTACTCCTTTCGACTATTCCTGAACGGTGGTTTCTTTGGTACAAAATACGCCCCTCGTGGGAAGACGCGTGAAAACTTTATAAAATATTACGAAGAAAGCGTAGCGACTTGAATAAAGTAGTGGCATGTCTCGTATACACTGAATATATATAGCTCTTTTTTTTTTTTGTGAAAGTGGTCGTGCTTTATTCCCAGGACAACAATAGAATTATTTGAGAGGGACGAAACGCGACGAGTGGGTGGCACCGATACCAGGGCGACCGTGGCGGACGGGCTTGTAGGAGATGGAGAACTCGGCGAGGTAGTGACCAACCATCTCGGGGCGGATTTCAACCTGGTTGAAGACCTTGCCGTTGTAGATGCCGACAACCGAGCCAATCATCTCGGGGACGATGATCATGTTACGGAGGTGGGTCTTGACGGTGGCGGGCTTCTCGTCAGAAGCAGCCTCCTTCTTCGCCTTACGGAGCTTCTTGATAAGACCCATAGGCTTGCGCTTCAGACCGCGCTGGAACCGTCTGCGGGCACGGCAGTGGACGAGCTCCATGAACTGCTCAGACGACAGGTCAAGAAGCTGGTCGAGGTCGACGCCACGGTAGGTGAACTTGCGAAAAGTGCGCTTTCGCTGGGTTTGCTGATCGGCCTACATTATCATTACAAGAGTCCATTCAGTTCCCAATGTCACTCAATGCGTCCAAGATTATTTGTATATGTGTGCATGTGGCATATCGTGCTGTCATCGTTGGCATCGTTTATGAATCAATCGATCCATCCGGTTCGTTCGTCCATCCATCCATCCATCTGTTCATTCATTCATCCATCCGTCGATTGACCTAGACATTACACACACACACACATATACGCATAGCCATAGTGTTGGCAATACTCACCATATTGATGAAAAGGAAGGTTCAATTGAGTGCCAGGCTGAGTCCACTTTTGCTGGCCCCGATCGTTTCCAAATCCACACTCTCCCATACACGCTCCGCTCTGGCAATAATATTTTTTTGCTGTCTTTTTTGACTTTCTCTTTTCTACCTTTTTCTTTTTTATTTTCTTTTGCCTTCTCGTTATATTCACTTGGTATGTATCAAGGACGCAGCTTCAAACAGAACAACACGAGCTGGTGGTTTTCAGGCACTGTGATACCCCATGACCAAATGCCTTCGCACCGGCTCTAGATTAAATAGTTCTCTTTGAAGTTGCGGTCTTCATCCTGTGGCTGTAGCTCAAGCAAGTCCTGACATCTCCTTTCTTTCTTCTACAGTGTATAGGCTCAACTTCTTATCTTTCAGTATCTTGCATTAAAAATTATGAATAAAACGTGTCCCATCCTATGTGTCCTCTGTCTTGCATGGCTTAACCTCCTGTATCGCGTGGCCAAAGTATCATTTCATAATATTCGCGTATCATGATTATAAATAGGTCTCGTTTTAGTCCACGGGAACTGATTCGGAACAAACTTCCGTGGCCTAATTATATAGATAATGGGAAAGTATATAAGATCAATTTACATGGAGAAGGAAAAGGGGCAATATACATCGTGTTCACGGCTGGGGTCGCTATGCAAGTATAGATCACACATTTTTTTTTCTTGGCTGTGTGGATTAACCAGATGGCTTTTGCTGCGTTGTATCGTACATTCGGATGATCTTGCTCTGGTCTGTATCGCTTTGAGAGAAGGCATAGCCGCGCGACTGTTTCAGTCGCTGAATCTTTCGCACCTTGTTGACCGCTTGTCTGAACCGGTCCATGCGTGGTCGATAGTCCGGCAAATTCAGCTTCTGGATCTCTTGCACATAATGATAGCTCTGAGTTCGGTACATGCGTTTAAAGCTAAAGCGTCTTCGCGTGAGCACAAAGAGATCAAGCACAACCCTAACCGTAATAACTTACTATTTCCAAACGTAATCACGCAGGTTGCAAACAAGCGGCACCAGGATCAGGAAAAGCCAGTAATTTACGTTGCCAAACAGATTCGGGAGGATACCGACGTACTCGGGAAAGATGCCCCACGGCAGCATCGGACCCACGTAAGAAACCAAGGGCAGATAGACGAACCAAATCAACAGTGAGCCACCGATAGCAATCAGGGCATATTTGGTCCACATGCTATAGGAAATGACACGTTAAAAACTTGGCGTCTCGAAAGCTCAATTTACGTACTCTGTAATCAAGGCACCCTTGTACAAGATCGTCGTCAGCGTAGTGCTAAAGATGATGGTGCCAGCCCACCAGTGTCCGCCTGCCCATCCATTCTGGAAACCCCCATCGTCTCTGAACGCGGCCATACCGAGGAAAAACAAAATCTACACGAGAAAGTGTCAAGCAAGGCCCACAGAAAATCAATCTTTCACTTACTGCAGAGTGATAGATGGCATTGAGGATCCAACCCCAGAACCGTTTTTGGTTGAAGAACTCGTTTCTTTGACCGAGCATATACATTTGTGGGTATTTGTCAAGCAAACGGGCTGCGGCAAACTGATCAAAGATACCAATCACCATCGGCGGAAGAATGGTAAAAATGACGTTGAAGCAGGACATGGTCCAAGACTCGTACAGGGTCTGTCCTGAGAAACCATTGAAGATAGCATACTATGACGTTTGTCAGCCTTCCCCGCGGTACAGCGAACGCGTTCCACTTACCCAAAACTGTGTCAAATAAAGAGCGACGTTCTTGTAAAAGTAGTAAAAGATCATCTTGCTCAGGCGTTGATACGCCCAGGCACCATGGACGAGGAGCAGTTTCCGCAAGAAACGGAACTGGGCGATACTAAAGTCAGCGCTGCGTGCCGCCTGCAGGCCTTCGACGCCGCTGATACCCACCCCTACATGGGCGGCTTGGATCATCGAGACGTCGTTGGCGCCGTCGCCAATGGCAAGCAGAATGGATCGCGAGAATTTTTTCACGAGCTTGACCACGAGCGCCTTCTGGAGGGGTGAGACACGACAGCACACGACTGCTCTGCACTGAATGGCCAGTTCATAGAATGTCTTTTCAATGTCCTTCTCCAGTGCATAGGTCAGGGATTTGCCGTCAATGACCAGCGCCAGTGGCTATCAACAACGTCAGCCTATATGCGTCCTCACCTTTCCTTGTTTCACTTCTTGAGTTGTTCTATTTACCTCGTTGCTCGTCATTGCATTTGCATCCGCGAGTTTCTTCTCCAAAAATGCGGCGGTGGCCTCGTGGGTTTCTT
The DNA here is from genome assembly GCA_023630325.1 of Syncephalastrum sp. PYS2702. Lineage (NCBI taxonomy): Eukaryota > Fungi > Mucoromycota > Mucoromycetes > Mucorales > Syncephalastraceae > Syncephalastrum > Syncephalastrum sp. PYS2702. Next base: position 72,016 of record JAMAMT010000063.1, read on the forward strand.
CCGTGCAGATGATCAAATCCATCTCTTCTGTCAGAAGCTTGCAGCTGTAGCCGATATTAATGGCCGTTTCCTGCCGATCACCAGTGAGCACCCACACCTTGATGTTGGCCTCGTGCAGGGTATGGATCGTATCGGGCACACCGTCCTGGAGCTTGTCCTCGATCGCAGTCGCGCCCAGGAGAAACATGTTTTGCTCAATCACCTCGGCCGCCTTGTCGAGCTCCTCAGCACGGTTCACGAGGGTCGTCGCGGCCTTGTCATACATTTGCGCCCAGCGTTGGTACTCGTCCTCGGGTATTTCACGCATGGCGTAGCACAGCGTGCGCAGACCCTCGGATGCAAACTCTTCGAGATGATGCAAGGTGGGCTCAACGAACGGGTTGTTTTTGGCGAGGCGCTCAAGGATGACAGTGTCCGCGCCCTTGCAGTAGAGCTTGACCTTGCCTTCCGGATCGCGGAGGACGACCGACATGCGCTTGCGCGTCGAGTTGAACTCGCACACGTTCAAGATTTCGTACTCGGCGTCCTGGCCCTTGATCCGGCAAGTGATCGAATGCGGCCGGCGCGCATAAAAGTCATAGCCAAAGACGTCACGCGCACCCTTAACGAGCGCACCCTCGTCCGGGGATGAGGCCTGGTAGACAATCTCGTCCGAGTCCTCGCTCGTCTCCGGGATCACGGTCTGGCAGGTCATCAGCGCTTGCAGGAACTCGTGGATGATATTGGCGTGCATGGACTGCGTCAGATGGTCCTCGAGTTGGCGGAAGGAGTACTGGCCTTGTGGGTCGTATTCCGACTTGGGCGCACGGTCAGGGTCGGCCTGCATGGCGTAAGACAGGCCGGCCATCGAGCATTCGCGGAATTCCATCTGGTTGCAGGTCAGGGTGCCTGTCTTGTCGGAAAACACGTACTCGACCTGGCCGAGTTCCTCGATCAGACCACTGCTGCGCGCCACAGCCGGCATGTCGGTTTTGTCGTAGTAAATATCCAGATCGCTGCCGATCAGGGTCGCCTGTACGACCTTGACGATCTCCATGGTGACCATCAAACTATGCATCGTGTGGTGAGCTTAAAAACGTGCGGAAGAAACGGAAAGTGTACCTGATGGGAATGAAACTGTTGAACAGGATCATGAAGGTCAAAATATTGAGACCAAATTCCCGACCACGCTGGGATGCCACCAAGGCCAAGTAGCCCAATTGATCGTAATACCGTGACTAATATATAACCTTTCAGCGCACCCGCGTAAGAAACATTCCTCGAGACTTACTGTGATGGCGAAGTAGCCAACCGAACACATGATACTCATGATGACCAACATGGTAAATAGGTACCAAATGTTACGGTTCGTAATGCGTGTCACGTTGGAGGCTTTGGTCGGCTTTTTGCTGTATATGCATGGTCGTGATGAGCAAAACATGGGCCATCCATTTTATAAAGTTTCTTTACCTTGAATTCAGCATGAGTTTTGTTTCATGTCCTGTGAAAACGACGACAGCGTAGATCCAGCTCGTATTACGCAGCTGTGCACCTCGGAGCAAAAGCTGATTCGGGTCGACAGGGAAATCACGGGTCTTGCCGTCGGCCATCACCAGTGATAAAGTGCCATCATAATTGTAGAGTCGATTGTTCGGCTGTTCTGATTTGATCGTGCCGTGTATCCGTGCCAGGTCGGGCGCGGAAATATACTTGGCGGTTTCGGGTAAGGCCTGCTTGATCTTGAGATTGACCTCGCTAGACAGACACGTATAATGTGAGCTTCACCGCGCCTCCATAAAAAGAGAGAGAGAGGAACAGACAGAGAGAAAGCCTACCCATCGAGGTTGCTGGTTTCAATGTAGCAGAGACCTTCGGGTTCAGAGCTACTCAGGAGCAGGAGATCGGCAGGAAAGAATTCCGAGCTTTCGACGCGACAGATATCGCCTACGCAGATATCTCGCCAACGCTTCTCGACGAACCCCTGGCCATCGTAGACTTTACACTTTCGAGCATTCAACTCCCAATCCGATCGATGCACGCCCTAGGACAGTATATCGATGAGTGTGAGCATATATGCACGGCGTTATGTACGAGGGGAAGCGGATGTGATTGGGATCAGTGCTTCTTGGCCCCCCCCCCCCTGAAATGTCCTTTTTTCTTTTCTTTTCTTTTCTTCTTCTGTGATGAAACTTACATAGTCCTCAATGACTTCCTTGACGGCGGTGATGACAAGCACAATGACGAGAGGTACCAGCGTGGTATAGCGTGATGTGGGTGACACGTCCGGGATTTGCTGCGTAGAAAAAGTGAGAACCAGGACAAGCAAAGACAAAGTGCTGCATACCTGGATGCATGAGATGAATAAGAAGAAAATGTTGGCGGCTTTGCTAAACTCGACATAAAGGAAGATAGGAAGGAAGGTGATGACATTGTATTTGGCGGTAGAGACGCGGTTGCTGATGAATTTCTGTTGTGCGTTCTTTTCGGCGTCGTTGAGGTGGATGAGGCGGGGCGAGAGGTCGGTTTGTTTTTTCCTGCGAAAGAGGTCGGTCGGACGAAAAGACGGAAATGAAAAGCGGCGTTTCTTGGGCGAGCGGTTGGTGGGGAGTTGTGCGTAGGGCGAGTGGTGCTCTTTGTCGTAGGTGAGAGGAAACTGGGTATGGCTGTCGTAAGGTTTGGCGAGCATCTCGGTCGACTCGTTGTCGTAGGGCATGTGTGGGGGTGGCGCACCAATCGAAGAAAAAGAGGAAAAGGCGGGCATAAGGGAAGGTCGTCGGATGGAAGGAGGGTGAACGAGCAGTTGGAGTTCATCGTCCTCTGATCCACGCCGGATATCCTCTAGAGTAACGAATCATATTGTTATTATTATTATTTTGCAATCAGCACAAAAGGGGTTATATCCAAATGAGGGGCTTTTTGTAAAAGGAGGCACCTTCTCTTCTTCTCTTTCTCTTCTCTTTTTTTTTTTCTTCTTCTTCTTACCCTGCCTGCCGCTCATCGAGTGGAGATCAAGACTGTCACTGCGTCGGTGCCACCCTGTCATTCTGTTGGAATGAGCCACGTCGGTGCTATCGTACTCGTTGGGCGATCGTCTCCTTTGTAAGTTAAGGTACAGACACACGCGTTTATAATGTGGGTGTGTCGCTGTTCAGCGTATGACAACCAGAGGGTAAAAAAAAGGGGGGGAGGAACGACCCGTGTATGAATATACAGGAATAGGATCAATATATATATATATATGTATGTATGACGAGGACGATAGCGAAAGCCAGCAAGTCTTAAGGGTTGGAAAAAAGAGAGTGCTCGCTTGCAAAATAAATAAAAAGTGTATAAAGAGAGAAAAAGAAAGGAGGATGACCAGCCCAGAGTGGATTCGGGGGGTGGAAGCCCAAGTGGTCGACGACTGGACCCGGTGGCACCAATTGCCAATATATATAACTTCCCACCTTGGCATTCAGACTAAAGTACGAAGACTCACAGGACAGACACAGTCCATTCACATACTGTGGCATCAGTAGCTACTCTGTGGAATCGATTGATCTGTTATTCCCAATAATGCTTGTTGTTCTCCCTTCGGCCATTTGGTAATAGATAGGCTTTGTATTCTCGCTACAGGAAGGGATCGGTTCCCCCTCGAAAATGGCTATTTTAAACTTGTGTAACTTGTCGCATTTGATTGATTTCCTCCAGTCCCGGATTCCAGCCTCTTCCTTTTCTTTTTTTTTTTTTTTTTTTTTTTTTTTTTTTTTTTTTTTTTTTACCCAAATGGCGTTGCGTGGCTTCGTCCGTGCCACGTATGGTTCTTGCCTTTTTTTTTTTTTGTTCGCAAGAAGTGCTTGCGCCACTTTTTCACTTTTCTGCTTGACTCCTTTTGGGTGAAAGTCTTGCAGAGAGGGGCTCATGCCATGTCTCAGCCCAAATAAATGCCAATGTGTCTCAGACGAGAAGAAGAAATGTAAGACACAAAGATCGATTTGCCCAGATCATCCCCGCCCTGACGAAAGCAACCCGGAGTTCTGTACGACTCATATCATGCCAGCCCAGCGAAACAAGCGGCGATCCATAAATACCTTCAATGCTAACCGATCCTATTTAGCAGAGGCGATTCAAAAGACAGAGTAGACTCATGATAGACACCTGGAAACTGAGACTGATTACAGACGACAGAACACGTCTCGTCTTTTCTCCACACTTTCAGCCGCACGTGGATAACATGTCCCAGAGGTTCATTATTCCTCTGCGAGCGCTTTTAGTCACCGTGATGGTTGCCTGATCGAGATTTATGCTTGTGCCTCGATTTGGACAGCACGAGTCGTCGCTGCTACCGTGGTGACTCAAAAAGTGCCTCTTCCTGTCATAGTTACCTTATTCGTTCGACAGACTTATGAGTTGTGTTGTGGGCCGCGTGTCTCATATCCATAGGACCCAAAAGTATACATTACTTCAAACAAGGATATCCATTTACTGAGATGTAAAGCGTATAAAGTCGAATCTAAACGGAGAGAGAGCGAAAGCGAGAAAGCGAGAGAAGATAGAGGGAGCGGGTGTGATTACGAAAAAAGGGAAACGAAATAACAAGGGCCATTTATCGGCGCATGGCACCTGGTCGACCGTGCATGTGGTAGATGCCTTCGAGCTCGTTCTCCATGGCCTTGATCTTGGCATGCTGTGCTTCCAGATCCTTGTTGAGACGGTCGCGCTCGCTGACAAGCTAGAAGAGAATAAGGTATTTGAGTTAAGTATACATGCCATGACTGATCCCGTGGTGAGTATGTCGATGTACCTGAGTCTCCCACTGGCGGAAACGGGCCTCTTCCTTCTTGACCTGCTCGGTAAAGGCCAGACGCAGACGTTCCTCCTGCTCCTTGTGCTTCGGGTTCTCGTACTTCTTCTGCTTTGCCTCGCCAAACTTGCGGGTCTCCATCTGGATCTGGCGGTAGTTTTCGTAGTGCAGGTCTTCGGTGGTGTAGATCAGGTCGTGCATATGCGAGCGAATCAAGAGGTTGCGGAGCTTCTTGAAGTCACAGTGGTCTTCATTTTCGACCTCGGCACAGCCCCAGGCGTACTGACGGCCCTTGACGCGGCGTTGGTCGGCCGTGACAACATCTTCGGTCGAGCCAATCACCGAGAAGGGCATCGCACTCATAATGTCACGGTTGCTCGCCGTCACGCTCTCGTCCTCGCTCTCAATAGGGCATGAATACACTCGAATCTGTTGAGCATCAATGACATCGAGAATCTAATGAAAAGTAAAACGGATGAGAAGGTCAAAGTAAAGAATGGGAAAAAAGACGTACGTTGCGCTTGAACTTGGCGAGGTCCTGAGGAGTCAAAGTATCTGCCTTGGCGATGACAGGGATGAGGTTGACGCGAGAGCCGAGGTGCTTCATAATCTCAATGTCCAACGGCTTGAGTCTATTTTGCATACGATACGGAAAGTGATAAGTAACGTCTGTATAGAACGAGAGTGTGCGCGTGTGTGCAGTGTACATACGTGTGCCCATTCGGCCGGATAAAGTACAAGCAGGCATGGACTCTCATATCAATCATACCGACACGTGTGGGCTGCTGTTCCTGGGCCATGAAGGCCTCGTGTTGGTCGTCGAGGAACTCGACAATCGGCATCCAGCTATCGCGGTTGTTGACATAGTCGCCAAAGCCAGGTGTATCAATGATCGTCAGCTTCACATTAAAGTTCTTCTCCTCGAGTTCTATTGTAGTGTGCAAACAGCATGTGCGCAGTGTAAGTGAAACAAATAAAATGCACGGGTTGCATACGTACCGGCTTTGGTGATTTCGATCTCTACTGTCTTTTCAATCTGCTTCTGGTGACGCAGCGAGTGCTTCTTCATATCCTTGATGGCCGTCGTAAACAGCGTATTGACGAACGTGGACTTGCCCACACCCGACTCACCTGTGACGAACGCCGGGTTCAATATTAAGATTCATTTCTGCGCTTGACAGGTCGGTCCTTTTGTACTGAAGAGGCAGACTTACCGCAGACCATCAGAGTGAAGTTGGCACCACGCTTGGAGACGATCTTGTGACGTTGGTTGGGGAGGTGAGCGACACCGACACCGGAGGTAGTGCTCGTAGTGGTAGCTGCAGGCGCCATGATATGATATGATATGATATAGGAAAAAACGAGAAAAGAAGAGGAAAAGAGAGCGAAAGGGGGGCCAACTTGAGGTTGTATACTCTTTGGAAATTAACAGTTCAGCTCAGACCCGAATGCGTGTAACCGCACCTTGCCTTTTCTCGCCTGCTGCCATCACTTTATTCTCCTCGTGCAGAAAATGCCACTCACTCACTTGTTTATCTCCTCTCTTCTCGTCGCTTGTCAGCTCTCGTTGCTTCATCTCTCTCATCTCTCTCCCTCTATTTATTAAGGCACTGCCATCCTCATCCTCATCCTCATCATCCTCCATTCCTATTCCTATTCCCTTCACTAGTTTTGTCTTTAAAAGATGAGTCTTGATCGGGTAACGCCGACCTCCTGGACACACGTTGGGCGTACAGTAACGGATACGGTGAAGGGCTCGTTTCTGTTCCTGTTTGGGTCCATCCAAAGTACCAGCTGTGATCACGTCGGGGTGGCGATAGCCTCGTTGGGTGGGGGCAGGCGTAATGCTTATCAGGAGAAAAAGCTGCTATGCTACGGCAAGCATAAACGGGTATTGTGTGCTAAAACAAAAAAAAAAAAAAAGGGAAAAAGAGGCACAGAAAGTATGGGGTGACGGGCATGTATATTTCATGCTGGCTATTTTTCGAGGATGATTCTCCCTGCATGTCTCTTTCTGTCTGGTTCAAAACATATTTATCCACAAAAGACGCCCTGATGCATTGGAACCGTTCATTTTATCCAGGAGAATTGCAAAAAAAAAAAAAAAAAAAAAGACAACCCAATAATTCGCGTCGCGATCTTTTGCACGCGTATCGAAAATTTGACGCGGTCTGGGTTCGATCCTCTTTCTTTTCCTAAACGTAATGTCGGCCCCATTTGCAAGGAAACGGCCATTCGAAGAGGCAGATCGGATTGATCCTAGTCTTCAGGAAAATCTTGCTTTGCTCAAATCGGTGGTGGGCCAAGACGTGTCTGATTCCCGGCTCTTGCAACTCCTGAAAGGCTGCAAGGGCGATGTCCAACTCGCTGCCAACGCTTACTTCAGCTCACAGACATCCACAAGTGCTGCTGCTGGTCAGCCCGCACCACCCACCGCGAGTCGAGCCATGAAATACATTGGCAATGTTCTTCTGAGTGGTAAGCTACAACCTGATCCTTAATGCCATGCCATGCTATGCCATGCCATAGTCAGTCATTGTCATACTTGGACAACACCAATAACAACAATGCAAGGATGGTTTACTTCCAGCAACCAAACACTATTGCGTGAAGGCGACCGTGTGGTATTTCACGTCCAAGAGAACGACTCGTCCCGACGTATCCGAGGCCAGCGAGAAAAGGTCAATCTCGTCCGGGTCTACAGCAAACGCACGAGCAACTTTGAATTTGGTCGCCTGAACGTCGAGGAGGCCAAAATCGTGAGTGATCTGATGGACCTCGGGCTGTGCACCTTTGACCCCTGGATTAGCTTTGCGCCTGCCGTCGTCCGCACAGGCGCAGAGTTTCTCTTGGAGGCGCGTGTCTACATTTATACCAAAGTCTTTGCCCCACCCAACCCGCCCTTGCCTTCCACGCGCGAGAACATGTATGCCTTTCGCGATGGCATCACCGACGACCGCCGCCTGTCGCGTGCGCGCACCGTTGCCTTGATCCGCATTCTTGCACGCATCGGCAAGAAACCCTCGCGTTCGATCGTGCACCGCATGCACCTCGAGGTCGGTGCCGACGACGATCATATCCGCAAGATGATTGCTGAATCCGTCGCGACCGACGCGCCACCTGCGAACACCGACACCAGTAGTGAATATCGTGAAGAGCTAGACGAAGCAGACGATGCGCGTGAAGTATCGGACGATCAGCTCAATGACATCTACTCGCGCGCGCACCTCGACGACAATGCCATTCCGGCTACACCGGATCCTCCCGAGCTCAATATTAAACTCAAGCCGTATCAACAAATCGTAAGTGCTTTATCTGTCTGTCTTGAGCATGGGTGGGTGGATGGGTGAATTGACTTTGTATCTAATTAGGCGTTAACATGGATGGCCAACAAAGAAACGATTGACGAGGACGATGGCGATACGACTTTGAAGAGCATGCACCCTTTATGGGAAGAATATGCCTTTACGTCCGTAGTGGAGGGCGACATCTTACCACCCGATGAGCCGCAGTTTTTCTACTTCAATCCTTATACCGGCGAGCTCTCCCTCGACTTTCCAGCGATTAACTCCTTGTCCCGTGGTGGTATTCTAGCCGATGGTAAGTTTTTGGCTCAGCGTGCTTTTAGAAGGGCTCACATGTCTTATCGGTCGACAGAGATGGGACTGGGAAAAACGATCGAAGTCCTAAGTTTAATACACCACAACAAAGGTCGGAGGGCTATCCGTCAAGGCAATCTTCAGGGCGTATCACCCACCACACTGGTTGTGTGTCCCACCACGCTCCTTAGTCAATGGCACGATGAGCTCGTTTGCAATTCCTTCCCCGAGTCTCTGCAGGTCATGGTCTACTATGGCGACACCGCACAGAGCGGCGCCATCCACCAGAAACTGAATAACCCCAAAACTGCCCCGGATGTTCTTATCACCACATATGGCTCCGTTGTGTCTGACTTTAAGCGGTCACGCTACTTATTTGGCACGAACTTTTACCGTATCGTGCTCGACGAGGCCCATCATATCAAGAACCGTCACAGCCAGACGTCTATCGCCTGTACCGCCCTCCAGTCCAGTCGGCGGTGGGCTGTTACAGGCACTCCGATTCAGAACAAGCTGGAAGACCTGTATTCTTTGGTGCGGTTCATTTGCCATGAACCTTGGTAAGTGGAAAGATACGTCAAAAGAAGGTGAGCTGACATCCCTTTAGGTCCAACTACACGTTTTGGCGGACGTTTATCACAATACCCTTTGAGAAGAAAGATCCCAAAGCGCTCAACGCGGTCAAAACCGTCCTCGAGCCACTGGTGCTGCGACGCACCAAGAACATGCGCAATCGCAACGGCGAACTGCTCGTACCCCTACCTAAAAAGACGATCAATGTTGCTTACCTCCGCTTCTCGCCCGCCGAACAAGACATCTACGATAGCTTGTATACGGACTCCAAGGTCAAGTTCAATCATTTCTGCGCTGCCGGCAAAGCCTTGAGCAATTACGCAGGCATCTTTCAGCTCTTGATGCGCCTCCGCCAGGTCGCATGCCATCCGTACCTGGTCCTGGGCAAGGAGGCGGCCGCGAAACAGGAGATCCAAAAGAAAGGCGGCGGCATGATCTCGCTCGAGAATCTGGTCAAAACGTATGAAAACTCCAACTACGCCTCCAATATCTTGCAGCAGCTGCTACAGCAAGGCGAATCTGAGAAGAGCGAGTTCCCAGAAGAGTGTCCCATTTGCTATGAGCCGGCCGATACCATGATGCTCTTGCCATGCGCTCACATGATTTGCCGGCCGTGCGTGATGGATTACCTTCAGGTAAGCGAATCGTCCTGAGCCGCAGTTCTTCTTTACTAACTTTCTTCCAGAAAAAAGACGACGAGGGTGAAGAAGGTGATTGCCCCTTTTGCCGGCAAGGACCGATTGATCCTGAAAAGCTGTACGAGTGCCGACGTAGCAAAGACAAGAGCGACGGTAAAAAGCACAAGATTGATATCCGGCGGGCCATCGACGATTTCCGTGCCTCGACCAAGATTGACAAACTCGTCGAGTTGCTCCACCAATATCGGAACGAAGGCCGCAAAACCGTCGTCTTCTCCCAGTTTACAAGTTTTCTCGACATCATCGAGATTGCCATGCAACGCGAACAGTTCAAATATACCCGACTCGACGGTGCCCTGCGCCAGACCGAACGTGAAAAGGTGCTGACAGCTTTTAAGAGCACCCAAGATGTAAATATCCTATTGATCAGTTTGCGCGCGGGCGGCGTCGGTCTCAACCTCACATGCGCAAGTCGCGTCATCATGCTGGTAAAGAAAGAAAAGGATCAAAAAGGGGTGAAATCGACACTCATTGGCGTCTATAGGATCCATGGTGGAACTTTGCAGTAGAAGCGCAAGCCATTGACCGTATCCATCGGCTGGGTCAAGAAGAGGATGTAGTGGTGACACGGTTCATTGTCAAAGACACCGTGGAAGAGCGCATTCTGGAAATCCAGAATAACAAGCACGTAAGTCCAAACAAAAACTACGCCGTAACAGATTTCCTCAGACAAATATCTAGGCATTGGTCACCGAGCTGTATTTGACCAAAGACGAAGCACGGACGTCTAAACTGCAAGACCTGAATCTACTGTTTCAATAAAAGGGGTTTATATGACCGTGTGCGGATATGTATAAAAGGAAAAAAGAAAAATAACAAAAAGAAAAAACTGTGAGCTATGCGACAAAACAAACTAGTGCTCAATATCTTCCCACGCGTTCAAGTCCCAATTCCGGCCCTTGACATCGGCCAGCTCCTTCTCGGTCATCACAGATCCAGTCGTGAAGTAGCCAGACGCGACCTTGGCATCAATTTCGACTCTACATGGGGAATAGTTGGTTAGCATGGGCATGCGAGGCTGGGATGCCAATGCCAAACGTACCGAGAGTCCTCAGGGATCATGTCTTCCGGAATAGGCACACGCTCAAGAATAGGGATACCCGCACCCACGATAGCGTCATGTTTCTATAGAGGATCAATGCAGCGTGTGAGCCATGGCATCATCATGGATTAGATAAGCGAGAACGAGATAGACTTACCATATTGGACATGGACTAGCGTCGTGTAAGAAAAGAAGTGAAAGTTAGACGTGCATTGCGGCCGGACGTGGGTGGATAGAGCTTACCATCATACGATCAATCTTTTGGATACCGAGCCAGTGCAAGACATCAGGCATCAAGGCTTGGAAACGCATGTCCTTGACACCGGCAATACACTCAGTACGCAAGAAGTAGTGGGCAGCCGTGTCACCGCCCGCCTGTCGTTTCCCTGGCAAAACGCGTTAAACCGGTATCGTTGCATTCTAAAGAGACACACTTACGAGCGTTGTAGACGAGGTACTTTGTCACCTCACCCAGGGCACGACCTTCTTTGCGGACTACAAATCATTCTCCAGATATCAGCCCATTCATCCGTGGAAATGTTTTTTTGCGATGGGAACTCACAGTAAACGATAACGCCAACGCCGCCCTGCTGGGCTTGCTTGACGCATTCCTCGATACCATAAATGAGATAGGGGCGGCAGGTACAGATATCACTGCCAAACACGTCCGAGCCGTTGCACTCGTCGTGGACGCGCAAGGTGAGTTTCTTGGAGGGATCTAAGAACGGATTCGTCAGAGACATTGGGGGGCGGGGGAGTTATCTCGGGCTGGCTTTTGTTATTACCTGAAATGTAGGCGGGATTGCCAAAGACATACACACTGATACCACCAATGGGCGGCAGATAGACTTTCAGATCGGGCCGAGTGATAAGCTCGGGATACATTCCTCCGGTGTCCTCGAAAAGAGCGCGGCGCAAGAGACCTTCATCGATGCCGAAGCGCTCAGCGACGCCGGGCAAGTACCACACCGGCTCGACAGCTGCCTTGCTCACCGACAGATCGCCTCGATCATTGACGACAATCTTGCCATCCACTTGGAGTGTGCCCTTCTTGACCGACATTTCCATCTCGGCCATGGTCATGTGGGCCTTGGTCACAGCAATGGTGGGTCTGATCCAATGTATCATCATATCTGTATAAGCCCTCTGCAGCACGATACTCCCTTTCCCTTCCTCAATATTTTGTAAATTACCTGACATCCAGGCCTCGATCGAATTCTTCCTTGTACAGCTGAGGAGCCATGTGACCAAACGGGTCGAGCGAGACGATCTTGGCCGGGTCAAACCAGGACGGATGAGGACCGATTTTAAAGGCGGGCTCGGTCATATCAAAGTTGGGCCGGTGGTTGCTGGGCAAGTCGCCAATCGCGGTTGCCAGCGCACGGTACACGCAGTACGAACCACCATAGGCGCCAATCGCGTTCCTAGCGTAAACACGATCGGCATGAGTATTTTACATTTCACATTCGAGTCACACGCAGCACCACCGCCTTTACCTCTTTTTGATGCTGTCCGGGTGACGCGAGGCCACGACAGGACCGCGTGTTTTATGGTCGCTCGCGCCCCATTGGAGGTCCACAGGCTGAATACCGTGCTGCCCAGGGTAGGCTAGTGATGGGAAAAAAAAAAAGCATCAGGCACGAGCTGCACGCTTAGGATGCATCCGCACTTACTGGTAAGGATAACACGGTGCGGGTATACGGCGCCATTGGCCATGGCGCTGGCTGGCGTCGCCATGGGTGAGATCTTGGGTGGTGACTCAGAGGGGGTCTGGGCAACCGTAGGAGGCAAAGCGGTGAGAGCGCTCTTGGGAGAAATAGGCTTTTGGGCTTGTGTAAGCTGCTCGACCTGTTGAAACAAACAAACAGAAAAGGGTTCAGCTCTCTTAGAAATGGAAAAGGGCACAGAAGACGTACCTGAGCACTCAGACGCTGCTGGTCATGGTGCATGGCTTCCACCGTCTCTAGAAGCTGCTTGAGGATAGGCTCGTCCGCGAATGTCATCCAAGGAAAAAGAGGAAAAGAAGAAGAGAGAGAAAGAGAAAGAAAAAGAAAGAGAAACAAATGATGGAGGAGGGGTGTAAGACAGAAAGGTGCTCCATTTTTAAAGGGTTTTTCTCTCTCTTTTTTTTTTTTTTTTTATTATTTTCTCCTTGGTATACGTCAATCCAGTTGGTATAACTCTTATGCACACATTGGTCCCGTGTGACCCAAACACCTGATAACGCTGTACCCTCTACTTTCGATCCTCAAACGATCCAAACACACAACCACTGCTCTATCTTTCGTTTGTTATAAAGCCAACTGTTTTTATTTCTTTCTATCTCTTCTCTTCTATCTCTTCCTCTCTCTCTCTCTCCCTTTTCCTTCTTCTTTTTCGTTTACTTGTTCAGTATCATGACAGCGACACTCCACCCAAGCCCTCATCCCTTGGTCGCAATCAAGCTTTCGCAATTACGCGATGCCGCGAATGGACCCAAGGTGGTACGCGAGCTGGTGCGCGACTTGGCTGGCATGCTTGCCTATGAAGCCTCGGCGGACATGACCGTCGTGAATGATAAGATAGTGCGTGACATTGGAGAATGCGGGAACTCCACGTGCCGGAGAGTCATTGACCTTCTTCACTTTTCTTAGGCAAAGACGCAGTACGAAGAGTACACCACGACAGAGCTCAAGGATCGTGTTGCGCTCGTGCCTGTCTTGCGATCGGGTTTGGGCCTCGTGGATGGTAAGAATGAAATGGAGGAAATATACCTTGTATTTTATCCTTCTTGGGTAGCGTGATGGCTCACCTGCATGCATATGCCTCTGATTTCAATTTCAATTCCATAGGGTTCTTGAACTTGTTCCCTGACGCGCATGTCCACCACCTCGGCATTTACCGTGAGAAGGTATGTCTGCATAATGCATGAGGCCTGTCCTCGCCTCTTCATTGGTTGATCTAAACCCTTCATATTTGGCATTAGTCCACATACATGCCTGTCGAGTATTACAACAAACTGCCTGCCCGCCCCAATGTTGATACCTGCTTTGTACTGGATCCCATGGTCGCTACAGGTAAAAGAGAAAATAGAGTGAGGGAATTTTTTTTTTTTACTGACGATCATGCATGCGCTATTTAAGGCAACACGGCAGTCGCCGCCATCAGCATGGTCAAAGACTGGGGTATGCCAGGCGATCAAATCAAATTTATTGCTGTACTTGGCGTAAGTGGTAGACACGTACCTTTCTGGTTCTCTTATTGACTGTTGGCAAACCTCTAGTCTGAACAAGGCCTCCGGCATGTGGCAGAAGAGCACCCGGACGTGCATATTTACGTGGCCGGTGTCGATAAGGAACTGGATGGCAATGGTTATATTCGACCAGGTCTTGGCGACTCGGGCGATAGACTTTTCAACACTTTCTGAAGAGGACCATCGTCTGGTTCGGGATTCAGGGAATGAGAATTCCTTTTGATCATGATGATTTTCTGGGTGCTCCTTATTTTACATCTTCAAATTTCCCTTTGCGATACACCTTTAGCGTTCATATATACACACACACATACTTGTTCCTTTTCTCACTCTCTTTTCTTTTTGCGTACATAAAGACTTATGCTTGACATACCAATTTTTCTATTGCTTGTGCTGAAAGTATACAGTGTCACTGCGGGTAAAACACAAATAAAGATAAAAGAGGAAGGTTGCCTGATATGCTGATGTGGACGTTACACAACTGTTATCATTATCATTATCAGACGCGTTCGCGACACAGTGTTGGGAAACGCTCAATGGGTATTACCACGCCTGTTTTTTGCTATCCAGTCACTCACAATTCACATATACATGTACACAGGAAACAGAATCTTTTGACCGACGGTCTCTGTCAGCAGATAAACCAAGTGTCGGGCGGGTGGCAAACGTATCAGACGGATGACTGGGTCTACTACGAGCAGCAATACGGTATAATGAGCTGTAATAATTCAAACTCGTGAAACCTTAATTCTCTCTCTGCCCAGTGAACGTATCTATGACCGAGCATGTATTTTCGTTTGCCACAGGTAAGGGTTTCGAGTAGACCTTACATACATACTCTTATCTAATCCTAGCTCCTGTTTTTCTTGCCCTGCTTTTCGCATGATATCATGTATCTTCGCACAGTCGGCGGCTGCTGTGCCCCGAACCGGTGGAAGCCGACCACGAGCGTGTATCAGGATGATGGCCGGACTTTTGCTGATACGGGCAACAAGGTCGTGGGTATCGCCGATGCGCCACTCCTCCAAACCATATCCATTGAAACACGATATATGCGCTACTTTGTGGATGACCACGCCATGGTATCCTATCAAAAATTATAACAAAAATGGGTCTCGGCACTTGTCACAGAAAATTCACACGGTACTGTACGATAGAACCTGACCCTGATTCCATCGGTACAGTTCGCCGACAAACAAGCCCTCCTATACAGTTTGGGCTATGATCGTGCTGCCATCATCAATTATGTCTTTTACGACGAGTTCCATCGAATTCTTGCGAACCAATCCACGGGTGTGACCCGACACGCCCCCGGCATTGCCGACACCACTCTACCGCCCAAGACACGTTTTATTGTAAGCTCCAAAATCTATTCACCCGCCACTGAAGATATGTGATCACCAACTTCCCTATAGCGGCTTTCATTCTACGGGTCGCGCGCCAACCCGATATGCTTCACATACATCTATGCAGGCATCTACGTGGATCGTGATGCAGCCACAGTGACCAAAGTGTGCTCGACGCGTAAGTAAACAGCAGACTGCTTACTCAGGACAGCACGCGCTTATTCGTTTTGTATGCCAGTGGCAAGCATCTTTCAGTATCTTGCCCTTTTTAATTTCATCCTTGTGCCTGTTATTTTTGGCGCCATGACGCTCCTCTTCAAATCATTTCACTTCCCTCCGCAAGTTCAAAAGTCGTATCTGTATTCTGTTTATATTACTAACCTGCTTCTATGCCATGTAGACCTCTCCGATTTTTGTGCAGACAGCCATCGCATCCCATGCTGCTGTGTATTTTTGTCATGATGGGTTCCTTTATCTTCAGCCAGGCTTGGAATTTGATAAATTCCCAAGAAAGCATTTTTGATGAGTGGCTGCCACGGGCTGTCAAAATCATTGGTTAGTGAAACTCCACACTTGTGTGTGCGCGCATATGTACCTTTATACTCATGCATATTTTATTCTCTGAAGAGCTTTTCGTGTCTTTCTTCTTATATGCGGTCTATTTTTATCCTGTAAGCCTAGACTTACCGACTTGGACGATATCCTGACGCATTATCATGGGGTCAGGTCTTTCTCTGTTTTCAGGCAAGCTACCGATCGCGACTCGCCAATATTCTCGGTAAGCAGTCTATACTTTTATTCTGCATAATAAAATAAAAAGCTCATGTGTCCTTATAGGCTGTTACTCCACGAGTGTACTGTTTGGTCTTCGCGTTGTTGTTGACCTTCCCGCATTTGTCATCACCTATGCGCGCGACGTGCCGTTCTTGGTGCTCTCCGTTGCCGCATCTGTGCCCGCCATCCTCGCCTACTTTGCTGTGCTCTTGTTCTTCTTGATCCGTATCTTCACCTACCAGAACTGTGACCTATGTCATATGGAGAACCAGGAGGTACGCGACATTGAAGAACAATATGTTCGCCATCTCTTCTCCATACGCGAATCCGGTTACAAGGTCAGCCAAAAAAAAATCTTGTTGACTCCCCTTGGGAAGCTCATGTCATGATGATCCCTATCGTGCAGCGTAAACTCTGGCAATCATGGACACGGCGTATCTGGGCCTGGATGACAAAAGACATTTGGCGCTTCTCCTTCAAGCAGGCCTTCACGAAAGCATCCCTCAAGGCAGGTGTCTATCGTATTTTCGGTACCCATCCTCTTGTGCGGTAGGTGGATGATCATAGCTTGTGTTGTTCTCTTATGACCATACGCATACTGACGCGTCTGGTATACTTGCAGAATTCCTTTTATTGTTAAGGCCGCCCTGACGCTTTTGGTTTACTGCTTGATCCAGCTTGCAAGTGTATGACTATTTTCTCAGTAGCACTGTCCTTACTAATGGCTTTGATTGTCTTTGATATGTAGATTCCAGTTCTGCTTGTGGAGTTCATTGGCGTCGGTGGCATTGTGCCCACTCATATCTGTGCTTGGTCTCCCTACTTGTCCCTGCTTCAGTATACACCCAACCCTATGGCCTTTGCGAAGAAATCAATGATGCTCATGCAGATCGCCACGTGCTTTGCTACCGTTGGTGGTGGTGTATGTGAGTACATACCAGTGGCTGAGAAGACGAGAGCATCATGCATTAATATATGTTAGTCTGCCTGATCTACTCCTTGGGTATTTTGCGGCGCGTTACTAAGGATATCCGACGTCTGCGTCGAGGCGACTATGTGCTTTTCAAAGGAAAAAAGGAGAACAGGTATGTACACTTATGAAGGAGGTCGATCGACTCACTTCCCATTATGACAGCATTGATTTGGATGACGCAATCCGGTTTCTCGGTGTCTGTGTTGGCTTTGGTAAGACCAGTATGTGCTGTAGATGATATAACAGGCGCTAAACGCATAATATAGGCTTTACAGGCACTCTGTATTCGATGGTGGAAATCAGTCTAATTGGAACGGCCATTGCCATGCTAATTCAGCTCGATTTGCTTCGTGAGGCTCTTATTCAACATGTGGGCTATGGTAAATAGTCAGGAAAGCACGACAACAGAACACACTAAATAAGCTGGCTCCATAGGTATCTTTTTTATGAGTTTCTTCATTGCTTTACTGGTTCAACTGGTTCAAAAGCGTATCACGGGCCTTATTTTCATCAAATCCAACTCGCGCCTCAGCATTCAGAACCGTGCACCACTCTTGCATTACTGGTTTTTTATGATGTTCACGTCCATGACACGTGCCTTGACGTCCTATATTATCCGTACCCTAAAGCTTCTGCTGCGATACCCGTTCTTCAGCTTGCGCGTGGACCGTAATGCCGAGACTTGGTCTGTCCGGCGCGGTGATGGCGGTAAGCTCAGTTCAGTGCACTGCACTCTTTCGTATACCATATGTGCTGACAAGGATCGCTTTCTTTCAGGCTTTGTTGGCTACTGTGGCATGGTAAGTTCCGGATCGGTATCCCATTGATCATAAACTCACTTTAAGAGTCAGCTTCTCGCAGAGCATGAGTACAATAACCCCGTCATGCTAGTCTTCCTAGAATGTATACTCCATTGTTTGAAGAAACGCCCACCTACGGACGTCATCCGTTCCTCCTCAAATCGGCGCTGCCGTTACCATTCGGAAATGGACGACGCGGAATATCACTGGGATTTTACGCAGGGGTTTTCACGCAATGTGTCATCTCAGCGAGCAAGGACGCGTTGGTTTTTGGCGTACACGCTCATACATAATCCGATGGTAAATACGACTGCCCACCGAAATCAGTGGTTTGCTCATTCAAGTTTCATAGCTGCGTAAGTGGCGGAAGCATGTCATCGAAGCTAGAAAGGAAAGACATAAGAAATGAGCAGGATTTGAATAAAAGCATTTCAATTATATGCAGTAACTGTGAGATGGAGCTTGGCTAAACCAGCTAAACCAGATGAAGCGTTGACTGAACCAGAACAGCTTCTGCCAAAGAAGCATGAGTTCAAACCAAGCTAAACTAGCTGAAAGAACTGATTCTTATCGACCATGTTGAGACATTGTTGAGACCATGTTGACGATGCTGACGACGTTGACAATGTTCACCATGTTGGGACGTCGCGTGAACGAGACATGCTTTCGCCGGAAATTTGAACTTGAGCTGAAAGCTCCACCACGTCAGCTTTTGCTTAAAGCTGAAGGCTGACGGTTAATCAGGTCAAGCTTTGGCTAATAATATGAGCTGAAAATGCAGGTCAGCCTTGATGAGGTATGGCCTGGACCTGGCAGTGACGCGTCCCTTTACTATTATCCTGAGCAAGAAAGAGTTATAGCGAAACCCTTTTATTATGGAAAAGTATTTTTGGCATGTAAGCGCTCCTGATTGTTCACTGTCTTCTCCATGAATCAGGATCAATGCTCCTGCGTAACTGTCGATAGACAAGAGTATGAGGGGAGTGGTCATAATCATGATGCTCTTGGCGGGCAGCTTGGGCGAAACTTGTCATAATGGCCAACAACCTGTTTAATTCTGCCAAAAATGGTACGATTTCCTCCAGGGTGGAGGGGAAGCGGACTTGCTCAACCTCGCACATGAGATAGAGGTCTTGCTGGGTGCGCTGGAGGATGTAAAACGTCCCGCTGGTACCTATATCAAAAACAAAATCAGATAAATTGTTGGAGTACTGCCATTGCCATTGACCAATAAAAGCACCAATTACTAACCTACTATGGTAAATGCAAATGTCAATCTCGTATTGTTGCCGTCTGAGGCGTCTTTTGCCATTTGCCCGATCTCGATGAGGTCCCTGGCAAGTAATGCTTGGTTCGCCGCCTGGTGCTGTGCTCTGACTTGTCCACATCCTACACGTGCGCCAAGCGTTTCTTCATGGACAATGTTGATGGACGCGCTAGGCCTTGCGGTGTTCTCGCCGATGTTGACATCATTAATCCTATGTAAACCATATTGGATCGTAAATACTAAAGTTATGTCAAATTTCGGCGGATTTGATTCACGTTACCACCGGAAACGGAAGCCATCATCCAAATCCTCGAACAGGGGTGCAAAGATTGGCCGCAAAATTCTTATGATCAACTCTCCCTCACTTTCGATGACATATCGAGGTAAATATTGCACCCTATTGATTTCAATGGTGAATCAGTAACACTGTATAACTTTCACTATCTCCCCCATTCACCCCGTCCGGGGGGAAATACAGTTATGCGAAACTTACAAATTTCTGATGGCGACCAGCACTTTGTTAATTGGTGTCGCAGTGGGGCCTTCTATCAATGCCGTGATCTCCTGATAGGCATACACACGCGTGTACGGTCCCGCGTAGTTGGGCAATTCCTAGGGCAACAGAGCGAGTTCGTTGATTAGTCGGTTTTCCTAGTCAAAGGTGGCCGTATCTTACCAAGGGCTCTAAGTGGATCAAACGCTCTAATATCTGTCTCACCGAGTCACGGATATTATTCGGGAATTGATGGCGACGCGGAACGATATTGGCTATCAGAGTATCATTCAAGAGCTGCTCACATGTCTCAAGGTCAATGTGTTCATGGAGATCTGCATGAGTGCGGCCGGGTCTCAGGAGCAGGACACTCGATAGTGCCAAGATATGCTGAACGTGCCCCTCCAATGTCAACACCTTCGGATTTTGCTCAGCTCGCGTCTTGACCGCGAGCCGAAAGTGGTAAAACCGCTCGGAAATGTCCACACCTCGGAATATAAGTCGATCATTAGCGGCTGGCGGTGGAAAATCGATGGGAAAAATATTGATTGAATCACGAATAGCTCTGTAACGAAGGTGGTGCTCCTTCTTGACGTGTCTGCTAAAGACCCAGGCGTTCTCCAGCGTCAAAATACATATAGGACAAAGAAATCCTGCGTCTGTTTGCTCGATAGAAGCACCACCTATGTTATCAATTCGACCTTAGAAATGTAAAATAACTATGCAGATATGAGACTGACCCACAACGACAGCAGCCACATGTTCTTCCATTGTGTGCTTATAGACTTGATATCTGGTCGGGAAATGTCTTTCGCAAAATCTGCAATCAGTGTTCGCCATTTGGGTAGAGTAAAGCAGAGAAGAACGGGGAAAATAGGATACGCTTTTATAGATCTTATTTCATTGTTCATCAACTGCAGGACCACTTTTTCGTCATTTCACAAATTTTCTCCAACGTGTGTTTTGAACAAACGCGTCACCGTTCATTCATTGTTCCAGCGTACATGTTTCATTCGTCCATGAAGCACCCTTCTTCTTATTATTTTCTCATCGGCTGACCACTTTTATCAGCGAATTGACTTCTTGTATGAATTTTTTACTTTTCGTGCTATGGGAAAATGAGGGCCATACATAGCTCTTCAGCTCTCATCATCTGTCTAATTTCATATTTGATATACTACGTCGGTGTTAAATAAAGCAAGCCAATTTTATACCGAGATGTTTAGGAATGCCTCACCCTCCAGGGACACGTACTCAGAGGAGTGAAGTAGTAGTCAGTATAGAGAGGTAGCGAAAAAGTTACCCGAAAGGGATGATGTGCGATGTGACATCTTCCTTTTGTTCAAATCGCCCTTATTCAGAAGCGAGAATGAGCGCAAGAGACACAGCGAATGAGTGTATCCATTGTCATGGAGGAGAGTTAAACATACGTTACTAATGCACCGTAATACCAATACAATGAAATGTTTATCTCGGTACACAGCTCAGGAACGAACAAGCTAGACCTTTCTATTATATTCCTGCCCCCTGTTGTACACATATATTCTATACAAATGGTTTCGTGTGTATAGAGTATTTAAGTAGTCAGGTACCTGTGCACACGTACATTTTCTAGCGGTACTGCTTCCCAGCATCGGATGCATTGTTGGTACGTCTCACGTCTAGCTACATACCTGCGCATAATCTTATATTTTCTTAGGAGCTCAGGCAGAATAATATGTCATTGTAGCCCATGAAGAATTATTTTGGGAAGGATTAGAACCAATTATTGATTTTCACAATATATATAGGCTACATTATATGTACAGTTTCACTACTACAGCTACGCGACCTGACAAATAGTAAGGGGTCTTTCCTACTTGGATAATGATCATGACTCCACTGCTGTCGGGGAGGCGCGAATGGCCACGAGATGGACCTCCCAGCCACTATACCAGGGTATACTGCCCAGACGACGCACCTGAGAGCCCACCCAGGATGGGCTGAGCTGCTCGGTTGGGCTTTGTTGGAATAGATACCATATCGCCACCGCGGCAAAGACAAGAGCGATCAAGGCGAAGCGTAGCAGTCGGACAAACTCGCTTGTGCGTCGTCGTCGAACTTCCGACATGCTTCGGTTCCGTCGCCGTACGGCTGATACAGGCACATTGATCGTGGACAAGGGTTTTGTGATGACTGTCGAGGAAGTCGCCGTCGCGGTGGTGTTGGTGACAGTGCCGGCGGCGCCGGCGGTAGCGATGCGCGATGATAAGATGTCTTTCTCGTCGGAGGCCTCACTTCCGCTCGACAGAGATGTATATTGCTCGTCCTCGTCGTCCAAGGCAGGGGGTGCGAGGAAGGAAGAGGATGCACGGAACGGAAGGAGCATTCGCGCCCGGAAGTCCTATAAAAATGTGTAACCCTTTAGTAGGTACATCTCTACGCATATGGATGGACTTACGTTGACGCCAGCGGACATGCCTTCCAGGGCGGCAGCCATCACGCCCGTGCCCCCACCGCCGCCACTGGCACCGCTATTACCGCCCGCACGCAGTGGAGGCGATTCTTGGCTTTGCAGCGGCAAGGGGCTCTCAGGTACCTGTGATTCTTCGTCGTCTTCCGAGGGCGGCGAATGGAGCGAGACGTCCTCCTCGTCTGAGCCAGGCGTCGTGCTCTTACTGGGCGCGATGCCCACCTGAGAACCAATGCTCATCTCCTCGCCGTTCACCATGACCATGCCCTTCCACGCATCATCGTCCTCGCCGAGCACCCCCGAGACCGTCAGTCGCGTGCCGCGCTTGACAAGGCATTCCTCCGTGGTGGGCGTCAGCCGCATGGACAGCTTGTGGTGGAGGTACCGCCCAGACTTTTCGCGCGACGGGCGCATCAGCGAGACAGATTTGGCATAGATGCGCACGGTATGTTTTCGCGGTCGCTTTTTTCCCGCGCTCACAATCAGATGGGACGGCTCGGGCGCGACTTCATCGACCTGGACCGACAGGATGTTCGACACATCCTTGGTCTCTTCGGTGTCGGGTTGGAAAGGATGCGTCAAGAAGCGCGTCAGCGTGATGGACACGTCGTAGCCCTTGTCAAACTTGCACAGATCCACCACGGCATGCAAAAGCAATGTCTGGTGATCCTCGTCCTCTTTCATAGGACCGCCGCCGTGCGTGGTCGGACTGCTGTTGGACGCAGTGGGTTTGGGTTTGTTCACTGTGCTTTCCAGCGAAGAGGGGACGAGAGATCCCTTGCGTGTCGGTGTGAAGCTGCTCGAAGCCACAGAGGACGTCGAAAGCGATGCCCGACGGGGCGACGCCTGCTTCGTGTCTGAAGAGGGCGTCAGTTGCTGTGCTTTTTTGAGTCGCAGGCTCAGATTGGACTTGGGGCTTGGCTCGGGTGCTTTGGCGTACTCTGCGCGGAGAGTGCAGTCCACCACGTAGTGGTGCATGGTCTCATCGTACGTGTTATGCACCGACTGCCACTTGACTGTGCCTGCCTCGCTCTCTTGCATGATGTCAACCGAGAGACGCCCATTGAAGAAGGAGGCGGCGCTGCGTGGGTAGCACAGATAAGGCGGCGGGCCCTGGGACTTGAGGTAGCTTTCCACAAGGTGGATGCGTTTGGTCAAATTGGACGTCACGAGATTACTCATATAGGCGGGCACGCCTGTGCCGAGGTCGACGGTGGCGAGGTAGGTCGCGCGCATGGAGGGTATCGGATGGTTCGTCGTTGTCGTGTACGGATCGATCGCTTCCAGGATCCAACCCGACAGAAAGTACTGTGCGCGTGGGCGCTTCTCGTTCTTGGCGGCGGGATAGTCAGGTATGTGAGTTTCCACATAGAAGATGCGCTCTGCCGACGGATTGGTGGTCGAGGGGACTTTCTCTTGAGCTGTCGCAGCGCAGAGGTAGATTTCACGGGATCTAATCGTACACATACGTTAGCAAATGGTATCGGGTACAATGGGGAGAAGCGTAAATGGTGCCTTACTTGAGAGGAAATACAGATTTCATGACCTGATAGGTAATCTCGCAGCCGAGTTCGGCGTAGCGGATCCGTTTAACTTGCTCGATCGTCTCGTCATACTGTTTGCGCAAGTTGCTATTGCTCGTTACGACCGAGGCCACTTCTTCCAAGGAAAACCCTTCAATGACACGACTGGCACGGACGGTCATGAAAGGCTCGTAAATCTCTTCGAGGGAGGAGGTAGTGTTATCGTTCGATTTGTTCTTCTTGGCGCCGGGTCGCTTGCTGATGCGCAAACCATTCTTTTCTGAAACAGAATCCCAACCAAACTGCTGCTCATCGAGACGGCGTATCAATTTCAGCGCAGCCGCAGCAAACGGGATCGGCTCAATGGAGAGCGGGGGAGGCGGCTGTCGAATGACGCGCGACAAGAGGTCCACGCTCGTTTGTTGACCTGTCTTGGTGGTGGTGGTCGTCGTCGTGGCGGATGTGCTGGGTGTCATTGACTTGCTCGTTGCCGCTTCGGGAGGTTCGGCAGGAAGGGCGGGTTTGGTTGGATCGTACACGTCTGTCGCCACGCCATTGATGAGTAGGCCGGCGGCCTTGTCGGAACCCGGTTTGATGAGCACGAGGATACGCGCGCTTTGCGGGATAATAAACGCCTCATCGTGCTCAATGTCAAGCCATAAGCCGTAGGCGTCGGTCTCTCGCAGGGAGGCCCCAACACGTGTCGGAGGCGGATCGACCACGACGCTGCACCCCTGCTCGCGCCAGTACCGGCTTCCAATGCGGATTGTGGCAACCGTGCTGGGCGCGTTCGCAGGTCGCAGTCCCTTGGCGATGAGTTCGGTCGCGCGCACGTACTCTGCGCGCCAACTGGGACGGGCCTGATCGAGCGACACTGTGACGAGTTTGCCAAAGCCGAGCCGGACCAAGTCGGGTGGCGCATCGTGTTTCTCAAAGTACTGTCGGGCACGCTGAACAATATCCGGGTTGTGGCCCGAGAAGCTGTTGGGTATGTAGGAGGGGATCCAGCCTTGCGGGTTGGCCTGGCTGATAAACTTGACGGAGGTGGTGTGGTCATCCACGCGTTCCAGGCGCCAGCCCCAGAGATCGAGGAGAGCTCGGATATGACCACTGTCGGGTTCGGGTATCGGATGGTGATCAAATGTCGTCTCGAGGCAGGAGGTCGCACAGACGTCGATGCGGGATGCTGAGGAGTAGGAAGCTTGGTAGGCTACATAGTCGCGCGGGCTAAGAAAATAAAAGAAAAAAATGCTCCATGAGGACCAGTACACATGAAGGATAGCCTGTACCGTACCTGAAGGGCCAAAAGCCTTTGATTTTGACGTGCCATAGTGTACATGTAGGCGAGATCTGCCCAAGCAAGGTGGCATCGTTGAAAGTAGTATCCCCTAAGAAGTATAAGTCGTATCAGCGTCTTTGTTCAATCCGCTATTTCTCTTCTTACACAGCTTGCGAGCGCCGATCGACGAGATGACCGCTTTGACATCCCATATGCTGCAATCCTTCCAGAGCGCTCTGCTCATGAAGGCGCCCGTCGGGTGCTCGGCGATGGGGAGTTTTTCGATCGTGACGAACCGGTTGCTTGCTTCAGGTTGCTGAACTGTTTCCCATCCTTCGGAGGCGGTCAGGGTCTGAAAGTACGATTCAGCCTGCTGGATTGACAGGGGATCCGTGGTGGACATGTTGGGTGTCTCTACTGGTGCATATTCAATCCGCTCTGCCGTCTTTTCAAGGATGTCTTCGGCTGGACGTGCATTCTCTGCACTTGTCCGTGGTTCGGAGGGCGGCAAAGAGGTTGAGGAGGGCGCTGTCGTGTCGCGTTTGCCTAGCGTCAAGGTCAGAGCAGGTGGCGGACCTGAAGGTTTGGATGGTGGTTTGGGGGTCGTTTCATCCGTGTCATCCACTTCATCCATTTCATGAACAAATATCCCATGGTCCTCGTCTTTGCCAGACTCGTCACGTGTGCCTAACGAGCTATCGTCATCAGTGGCCAGGTAGTCGTTTTCTGAACCCGAGTCAACTGCGCCGTCGTCTTCGGTATCGTCTGACCAGGACATGCTGCCAACCGAGCCGCGTACCGGCCATGGTTTTCCATTCACGTAGAGTCGGAACCGGTCCTGTTTTTCGGTAGCGTATTCGCGTGGCTGTAGGGCCAGGCTGACCTGGATGGCTGCATCCGGGCGGCGGGTATCTGCCTCTTCGTTTTCCTGGAGCAGATATTGTATCAGTTGTGAGGGATGGTAAATGCCGATCAGGTGCTGCTGTCTCCCGTGACGACGACTCTCGAAACAACGGACACAGAGATAGGCGAATCGGTTGGCGGCTTCTTGTTCCGTCAACGACAGAGTGTCGTTCATAAAGTCGACAACGATCGTCATGTCCACTGCCTTGGTGCGTGTCCAAGTGAGGTGGTCAATTTCGACGACAAGGCAAGGTGCGTCGGCATGGTTTTCATCCGCTTTGAGGTAGGCACTCATGAAGCGGCTTTCTGGGGACGACTTCCAGGAGGAAGAGCGAAACCGTGAGGCCAAGTCGGACTCGTGGTCGTTGAGGGAGGTGGAGAGGATGGACGCGTTCATGGGCTTGGTTGGCTTGGGTCGAATGGCTGTCGAAGCAGTGCTCGGCGGAACTAGCAGGGAAGACGACATAAAGCTGGTCTTTCTGTGGCGGAGCGAGGAGGCGAGTTGGAGGGGCGAGGTCGTAGTGGCTTTATCGTAGTCCCACGAGGCATGAGTCGATTCTGTATCAGGATCGGCGCGCGCGTTACGAATGTCAATACTGTCCACAAGGGAGGCGGATGCAGAAGCACTCGGGGAGGCTGATACTTTGGCATCCATCGCGTCGGGTGCGAGTTGGTAGACCAGGTTCCACTGCTTCTTCTCGGTATCGTAGGCGGTATCGACGATACGCACCTGCTCTCTCCGTCGACAGACAAGCGGAGGTGGGCCATGCAGGTTCATGAAGGAGAGTGGCCCGGTGACGAGAGAGAGAGCATATTCCTCGAGTTGGCTGCGCATGTGCTCGAGCGAGGTGATGTGCTGCGTAGGGCTGTAAAGCAGGGTGATGCGCGAGTCCAGTCCAGGATCGTCTGACGGGTTCAAGGCGATATCGTAAGCTGCCCAGCTGAGTAAGGTGTGCGCGTCCGGGTCGTGGATGGCGAGCGCGGCAAGATGGGTGAGACCGTCTTTCTTGCGGGAGGTCTTTTCGTAAAGAAAGGCATCTTTGAACCTAAACAACGGGGGATGAGGATACACACTCCAACGTAAAAACGGACCAAAAAGGGTCGTACTCAGAGTCCAAACGTTCGCTGAGGATTGCCTGTGCTATGCACGTGTTCGGATCGGGACGCTGCCGTGCCCCAACATTATCAATCATTTGATCCCCTACGTTGGCCATCGTATCAGTAAAAATGCTGCTCTGTTCGACGCACGTCCTTGTCCTTACACAGCCTTCGTGCACTTTTCGCCTCAAATACAGCGACCCAGTCCGACAGGAGCCAAGTGCGATCGCTTCGAGTCGGGCAGGACAAGATCACTTTGTAGACAAGTGAAGCATTGTGCTGGTACAGGTCAATGTGGGAGGTCTTGGGTATTGTGTGTGTCTTGAGGTGTCTCCAGCTCGTTGTGTCTTTTGACAATCGTTCCCGGTGAGTTTTGGCTGTCCGGAGAGCCTCTTTGCAGTTCTGTTGAGTCTCGGCGCTAATCGAGGATTAGGACCGGTAATCAGCGATAGAGTCGATGCTTACTTGAACGACATTAGCCCGAGCTCAAGCAAAGACAAGAGCTTCTCCACAATACAATGATGATATAATGCGCGCTTTTTTGGAAGCAACTCCACAAAATCAGTCACATTTCATTCCTGCAACTGCCCGCACCTCTTTTGGACTTGTTCTGTGCACAAGATACTTTACATAATCAACTCCATTAGAGTATATGCATAGTGAGAGGAAATAATATTTACTATGGGTACACAATAACCGCTGCTTCCTACACCAACTACCTGTGCCCTTGAAATGGCACCATCACTGCAAAGATACACGCCCTTTCCTGGGACTCGCCCGCCCCACCACCATCTCATACTGTAGGAATGAAAAGGGTATCACTTTTTCCATTTCAGCGGCAGTACGCAGGTTTGAGAACTACATCTTTTGCAAGTTTCGAACCTACAGTACCTCCGTCCTTGCTCGCTGTATGGCAGGAGGCTTTATCATCCATGCGGATCCCGTGCTCATGGCCGTTTTCCTCAGTATAGTGCCACTCATCGGTGGCTATGCTTTGTCAGCGGGAGCCAAACCAGTATCCAGCATTGTATCAGCAACAATGCTGCGGTGCGCACGTGCTTTGGATTAGTCAAGGTTCTCGGATCTCGCTTGATCTTCTCAGCCATTTGTATACCTGCCCAGTACATTCTGCTGTAAGTTTGGAAGCTGTTTTATCAAAGACATTCGAAACATCTTATGATTGATTGATATGCCAACAGCATCCCCCTGCTGTAACATGACCAACAGGCAGTCTTGACCGGCCCATACGTGCATCAATATGTCAGCCGAGGCGTCAATGGTGTTCTCTTTCGATGCCCCCAACAGAACATACAGCACCTATTTCTTCAACTTGCAGCTTTCTCAGGGCCGAAGCTCAGATTATAGTGCACTTGCTTTTTCTGCAAGCTGTACTTATCAAGTGCACAAGAAATGTGCGCAACATTTAGTATTGAGCATTGCACGGAAGCGTTATGCACCGCTACGCGCTTACGTCGCATTGGCGCGCCTGGAATCGCCAACGATATGTGCCAGTTGTGCAAGACTTCTTCTGATGATCTGTCCCACTTCCTTGTTACATGCCCGTCACGTCTCCAGGCCTGGGACACAGTTTGGGGCACCTCTATTTCCCATCTCCTCGATCTGCGACTTTGCTGTATCTTTTCCTTCAAATGGATCTCGACTTTCTTTCGAGCTACAGACCTTCAGAGGCCATCATTCAACTCTTCCTTTTGCGGGCTTACCGGTGCTTGATCTTTGATCGAAAGCCGTTTGTTCCTGCCCAGATTGTCATTTCAGCCTTGTTCACAGTTTACAGACACCCCTGGGAAGCTTCATATTAGCTTACTCCCTGAACTAGTCTTTGTCCGTCCTTCGTCTACATACGCCTTTTTTTCGCGACGTCCGTGGCACACCACTGCTTTGCAAGTGTGACCACTCACTCATTATAAAATGCGGTCCTCCCCCGACCCATAAGAGACAGAGTCATGCCCATACAATGTATATGAGACACAACACATGTTCATTCCCGCGCCTTGCTTCACAGTAACTCTTCCTTTTTCCAGCTTGCTGTCCTTTCCTCCTTCTGCGTTTGCATGACTCTAGCCAAGGCGGTCGGTGACCGGTACCACCGCTATAACTACCTCGATGACATCGCCACCTCTACTTGGCCACGGAAAGATATTTTACAGCTGGGTAATATGTCACTGTGCCTCAAAGATGCATTCAGCTTCAGGTGACCCGGAGGCAGCGCGCCATGAGCGCGCGATCAATGACCCAGGCATCGGCCGCTCAAAATATTGAGAGAGTGAACCGTAATCCACGAGAACTGATTTCGAAAGAATTCTATAGGCTAGTTATCATGAATAAAGTGCTCGCATGTTTATTTCATGACACCCATTGCACATATCATTCGCTTCTATTTCTCTTGTGGCACGTAAGCAAGAATTGGTGGGGCGCATGCGCAAACGTCGGGTGCGACGCAGGTCGGTGTTCTAAGCATAGGGGTTTATAGTCTTCGCAGTTCTTCCTACATTCTTCTATTTTGCAATTTTTCATGATTCTTATAGGATTTGAGGCCAGAGCCAGATGTCAAAGGTCAAAGTCGTGATAGCTTGTATAGGTCGCATCATTCGGGAACTAGGTGAAGATATACGGTACCTTGGCTATAGGGCGATTCTAGAGTTAGGGACCGTATGACGATTAGAGTTGTTTTGGTGTGCGTGTTTCCTTTTTACCTTTGCGCGTGTATATGCGTTTGAGAACAGACAAAATGGAGTCAGATCGGCTTTTATAGCTATAGAGCTGTAAGCGGGGGCAGTACCAAGTATCGTTGGCGTATCAGCTGTCACCCCATGGATAACGGTCCTCATCAGCAGGAGAGAGGCGCACCCGCAGAAACCTTATATCCCGAAATTGTAGGCTACGCCTGGCTCAGAGTGCCCCTTTTTCAAAATCTGGAAAGTTGAGACTCTCTGAGCCAAATGGCGAAGAGCGTGCCGTACGTTACAAGGTTCAATTCTGCGCTCACCGATAAATGGTATGCATACGTGTGTTGTGTACGCTGATTTATATAAACATGTACCTATGTACAGGTTTTCTTCTTGTATATAAGGTATGCGTATTCGAATTGAGACAGGATCATCTCAGTAAAATATCAATGTCCCATATCATTATTTGAGTGTCTCTGTCCAAGGACCTTGGATCCGAACAAGGACGCAGAAGAGTACGGGTAATTACCGCCGAGATAACGCAAGAAGAAAGAGAAACACTCCATGGTCCTCTGTTTTGCACGTCGTCGAGAACTTCATCGATGCTTACCGGAGTCACAAAAGAGTAATGACCACGCAATTGCATCCTCTTCGTCCTACGCTTTTCTGGAGTGTATCTCTGCAAATAGCATCTTATTCTATTAAATCGTTCGTATACGAGTGTCAGTACCATTTTCGATAGGGTCCAGAGAGGCCACCAGGCCATAGGAGCTACCGGGTCACCCAGTGAACGCCGGCGGTAGTGTCTAAAAGCGAGCAACCTATTTACTAGCAAAGGACTACGACTGTCGACGATCGATCTGCTCGACATTCGCACCACATGTATAATCTCGTAGAAGCATTCGATAGTCTCGCTGTTTAAGCTTTGTGCAATGGTTTCAGATATTCGCGTGTGTGTTTTTGTCGATACGACTGCGTCGTGTAGTACGCAATTCATTTCTTCCGCAGAGTTACCATGCATGTCATGTAGTCTTTGTCGATATTCATATGTGACACTGAAAAGGTATTTTTATTGGAGCGGCAGCTTGTGTTCAGACTAGTACTTTATAGTACAACGCACAGACCACATCATCCCCGTATTTTACATGCTATGTGACGCACCAAGACTTCTACTGGCGCTGCTCTCTGCAAGCATAATACAAAGCATCTTATATGACAGCACTTTGTAATGATCTTCTTTCATTTACAGTCTATTTGTATCCATACAAACATACACACGACGCGTAGCAACTCCAAAGTTTATTCTAGGCACAATAGAGCGGTGTTACACGGTTACTCCGATACTCAGATTGCTATAGATTCAATGCAATGTCTACCTCTTCATGCTCATAATGGACTCTTCCACTTCTTTTCTTTTCACCCACCCACCACGGCACCTGTCGCAGCGCTCACACTCACACGCTCCATTCTCACCTGACTCCTGAGAGTGGAAAAAATCTTCACCAACGCGAGGTCTCATTGGCTACAGGCGTCTTTTTTTTCGTCCCTGACGCTTTTCTTTTCTTTTCTTTTCTTTACTTTTCTTTACAGAATGGTATTTGCGGAGCGTATCCCGGAGTAGCATGCCCAGGCCCGATGATGCGACAAGTCGACGACGCATGCGCTACCGTGCTTGTATAAATAAAACGGGGAGGAACGTGTGGGCCTCTTCCCTAGGCGTCTTGCCAGCTGATGACGGGTTCCGGTCTGGGCACGTAAAAATACCAGAGCGCAGAACAGGACCGACGGGTGCTTATCTCCAAGGATGGTTCTCGGGCAACGGACTACCTTCGGTTAGGACGGCAAAGAGGCACTTTTTTTTTATGCAATAGTAAAAATGATAAAGAACAATAAAAAGCGACGCGTCTTGCTTTCTTTTTCTTGCTGCTTACGATGGTTTTGAAGGGAGGAGTTCCTTGAGCATGCTCAACGTTCCGTTCTCTTAAAAGGTTGCTCTGTTGGCTTATTCTTGTAGGTCACAGATTCACGAAGAGATGATTCATTACGCATTGCATGAGTCACACCCACACGGGATGCAAGACGCCGAACACTGTCCTTCCTCGTTATCTTACTACAGCAAAATAAACTACTCTTCCGTTGAATAAGCATGATTGGTGCTGTATGCACATATGTATGCATACACAAAAGATATACATACATACGCACAGAACCATGTGGAACTCACGGACGTCGTTCCCAAGACTACGAACCGTCTGAAATAGCAACTGGAGTGCAAGTTGTTCCCAAATGCCTGTCGTCGATTTTATCGACCTTGCGATTTTGTTCTGCCCTCTTTTTGTCTGGAAGCAAGAGCTCATTCTAATGCAGACACACACACAGAAAAGGAAGAGGACATCAAGCGACCACGCATTTCCTCTCCCTTTGGCGATCCCAACTTGATAATAAGCACAGAAACGAACAGTCAAACGGCATACTACCCAGCTGCTCCGTGAACGAAATCCTGTTTGTTTGAAATTTGGGCAGCCTTATAGGCTCTTATGTCGTCCCATCGCTTCAAGAGTCTCTGACTCGCTTCCAGCATGCCTTCTACTTGTATGCTCAGTTTGGCAGTAGCAAGTGGCGCATACACACAAGACGCGTCATCGCAGATAGTTTTATAGTATGCAACTTGGCTATACGCATACGAATCTTTTATTAAGGACAGAGAAGTAAGAAAAAGTGTAGAAAATATACCGCCTTTACTGTCGTAGGCGGTAGGACCGACGAGGCATATGGTGCTGCAGGGCTTGCCTTTGTCGAAAGACCTCGAAACAGGGACCATTTTGCATACGGTACTCCATCGTGGTCTGGAGGTTTCGCAGCTGCATTAAACGCTCTTCTCGCTCCTGCAGGGTAGCACCTGCCAAGTACCCCTCCAGATGCCGATTCCAGACGAAGCGGTCCGTCATTGGTCGGACGGGATACCGTCGTCCTCGATGTGAGCGGTACAGTGTTTGTATTGGTATAAGCTGGCTGAGCTGTTCTTCAGTCAGATTATATATGTGGGTGGTGCGTTCGCCATAGCACGGGCGGCTGCAAAGGATGCCGAACATCCAGTAGACCCGGATAGTCCTTTCGCTGGACGATCGGCCGCAAAACTCGCGATGCAGACTGGCCAACAGACGAAATATGCGACGATACGTGAATGGACGCGGCAAGGGTATGCCGCAGCGGTCGGCCACCACACGGTGTGGAGTCATCGGGTTTCTCCAGTTCAGGAGATCTCGAAACCCGCGACACACACGGTCGAGCTCCTACAAGTCAACCGGTGTGAGCATTATCAGGATTGTATACTAGTATAACTGTTAACAATCTGGACCACCACTGTTCACACACGGATCAACAAGCGTACCAGAAGGTTCGTCTGGCAGGCGTTCAAAAAGGTTGAGAAAGTTGTTGTTATCCAAGGAAAGATTGAGGTTTGTAAAAGAGAGAAAAAGCAATAGTGGTGAAAGTGGGTTGCAAATCCATTCTTATAATTCATCGTACTATGGGGAGAGCTCATGATTGGACGAGCTGATTTCCTTTTTTTAAAAAAAGGAACATCTTACCAATCAGCATTCACAACTGTTGGCTCTGACACTGTTGTTGTTTTGCTTTTGATACAAAAAAGCTATGACTCACGCCTGTATGGAGGGTGTGCGAGTGAGAAATTTCGCTACAATGAACACGGTCGCCTCTCCAAGGGGAGTCGTGGGGTCCGAGTGATTTCTTCTAAAGTCATGCGGGCCGGATCTTTTGGGCAGCATGTTCCGTACTGCTGCAGCTAAATATGACGAAGATGTGAACGACAGCATTTGTTGAGAATAAAAACAGACTCTTTTGGCCGTGCATCAATGCTCCCTATGATCGCACGGTAAAGAAAGGTACATCGATTATCCGCCTCTCACCCATGAGATACAAGTATGCTAGCGCCTTGTATGAGCCACTTGGCCCCTGCATTGCAACCACTGCAAGCCAAAAAGGCACGAGAAAGCAAACATACGCGTGTAAAACATCTTACTAGAGGGCCACAGCTTTGCCACAACTGTGCAAGCCCGAATTATCTGGTGGACGCATGCCCTCGCAACAACGCGACGGTCCGGATACCCAACGAACTTACTCATGAAGAATCTCTCGAGCAAGGATTGCCCATATCAGTCACTGCAGACCCTGTACCTGAATCAGGTGACACACTTCCTGACAGCAACCGCCCAATCTGACTCCTGAACCCGCTCCTGCCAGTCAACGCAATTTCTGACGATACCCATGCGCCCGCTCTAAAAGCTGACGCAGTCATCACATACGGTAACACTTACACACAAGCAACCGAGCCTTTTCCTGAGCAACATTCTAAGCATTCGAGTACTCGTCCAAGTATTCATACTCAGTTGGTTAACCTCTTCCTGGAATATCCTATTTATCCGTACATCGTTAGCAGCTAAAGCAGATATACTTTATTTTGAAGACGGTTTTCTTACCCTTTGACGCCACAGAAGCCTATTTTATCATCTGTGACTGATCTCCGTTGGCTATTACCAATACACCGTCGAAAATCACAGCTTTACAACTCCATCCTGACATTTCAACATTCCAGACACCTTCTTTCCAATATCGAAGCTTCCAATTCTCTTCTCGTATTCTTCCTCTCTTCTTTGCCTGTTTTTCTTGCTTCCTTATTATTTTCTTTGCGCAGAGTAGCCCACAACCTTTACTGGCGCTGATATCTTCACATACCACATATAATAGTATAGAGAGTCTCTGTCTTTTCTAAGTGCCTCGCATTTATCCAAATAGCACCTCGGACCTACAAGTGCCTTCGTCCATGCCACTTTAACCACTGCTTAACGCCAAGCGACGCAACACAAGCAGGGATGGCCAGTTCACGTTAATTGAGATGTGGCGGTTAAGCGTATTATAACCACCCTGATTGCTCCACACCGAAGAGCGGGCCTGAAAGCATTGCGAGATTCGATAATGTAATGGAGAGGTACCCGTGTGTGTTTCTTGAAAAGGCAAGGATATCATATTCGACGTTAGGTTGGCAGCGGCCAAACCGTGCGTCTCGAGTTTTCAGTTGTGGTTGTTGGCTGCCACCGTGATCCCAGTAGACTGGAGAGTTGTTCAGGAATTACATTTACCGATTCTCGGTCCAGAATGGATGATGGACCCAGAGAGACGGCATAGCAGATCTCACAGCCAGTCGTGCGGACGGTTTCGTTGAATAGCACCGAGGGTCTGGTCGACGCATGACGGTCTCGAGCAGAAAACGGTTACCAAAAGGGGTGCGAGACCTCAGTCGATACCGAGCTACCTGCCGATAACGATGACGATGCAAACGATGGTCTTCTTAACAGCCCGGTCTCCTGAGGTCCGTCCTCGATGGTATATTGAAGTAGACATTTCACCTTATCAACTTTAACAAATTTTAGTAATATGTCTCTCACTATCTCCTACATTCCCTGCCACCCAGAACCAAAAGTGGCATCTTCCATCAATGCCATAATCTCTCGAAAAGATCTGAAAATATGGGCTTTTACAAGTGGCATTAATTTGAACATCAGGTATTGATTATCGTATCAGGTGAAAAGGTGAGAATAAATTAATACAGAGGTTTAGATACGCAGGTGGCACAAATTGTCATCTCTTCTGAATAACACACTTTACTACAAGTCCGTGAGGAATGATTACAAGAGATTAATATAGAGGGGAGATGAATATATGTATATTTAAGCATCGCTTTGCTCCAGCTTGGACTTAAAATCCTGGACAAAAGACTCCCACTGAGCTTTGATCTGGAAGTTGTCGACGGTGGTGGTCAAGCTCTGGATTTTGTCCTGTGCAGAAGGATACGCCTGCTCAAGGCGCTTAGCAAAGGCATCCCACTTTTGTTTGATGGTCGAAAGGTCGTCGGTGGACGCGGTCTCCTGAGCCAGAGCATCGATGGCCTGTTCCACATCCTGGGGCGAAGACAGGGAGGTCGAATCCGAGTCCGACGATGCATCGTTCGCGTGGATCGTCGTTTCATCACTGTCGTCGGGGTTGATTTGATCGAGTTCAGCAAAAACGTTGTTCATGTGCGTGTTGCCAGAATAATCGCCAGGCACAACGCGCAGGCAGCCATATTCCGAGCGACCGGTGTTGCAGTCCACCTTGGAGTGACAGCATCGAATGCAGAAACGCTTGTCAGCAGGCTCCACGAGGTTGACAAAGTACTTGTAGCCCTCGCATTGCGCGCCTGGCGGGTTGCCATTGCCGTGGTTATCGTACTATTTTAGTGTGTGCGTCGACCGAGTTAGCTCAGCTCACATCGCTATTTTGCTTGCGCGTGTTCAACACGTACCTGACCGCCCTCGTCCTTGGCCATCAGACCGGCCTTGGTGGGATTGATGTAACCAGTGACCTGGACGTAGCTCGAGGTCTTGTTGTAGTGGGCGACGGAGATGAAATTTGATGGGAAGACCTTGTTGCCCGGGACGACGGAGCTCTTGGTGCAGTACGGAACGCCTTGTGTCTGTTATGTATCGGTCAATGGCGGTGTATTCAAGCGGAAAAGAAATAAGTTATCGCAATGGCACGCGAGTTACCTCAGTGCTGGCGACATAGACGTTCTTCTTGGGAGGCAAAAAGAAGCAGAACGAGGAAGCGCTGTTCAGCTTGACGAGTTTGTTATTGCTGGAATTGGTCGAAGATGACTTGGTGGTGCTAGCAGCATCAGTGTGGCTGATAGGCTCAACCCATTCGGATTGTGCCAGGGCAAGGGATTGTAGGGCAAAGACGATAAGGCTTCCAAGGGCGAGCTTCATAATGAACGACACAGGGGAGGGGAGGGGAGGGAAGGAGAAACGGGAGAGAGAGGAGAGGTGAAGAAAAGAAAACAAAACAAGTGGAAATATATATCTATCGAGTGAGGCAAATCCTTCCCATCATCGGGGCATCTGGCGGTCGATCAACCGTGCGCTGCACGAAGAATGGGACAAAAATGGCAGTTTTTGTGCTTGCACAACAGCGGTTGTTTGGGGCCACAGGTAATGGATCGCTCTTCCCATGGTCTGGGCCGTGACCAAAATATATTACTGCTGCTTCACTGTTCAACATGCATGTTTTCCGTCTTCCCAGGGGTTAGAAATTTCATGCTGTTTTATCTAAAGAGTCGCGCGGGCGTTTAAGGCGCGTGGTAAATGCTCTATTAGCATCTGGTGTGCTATGTATAACACCCTTTTTTTTTTTTAGTTCGATGTCAATGGATCGGAGTGCTTCTTGGCACTGGCTGGGCTGAGTTATGATCAATGGCAGGGGAAGTAAAAAAAAAAAAAAAAACCAAGAAGCGGGGGAAAAAGGCCGGGATCTGGAAATATGATTCCCTTTTAAATACCCAATGTACTGAAAACGGCTATTCTTCATTTCCACAGAGAAAGGTTATTTCAATACTCTTCATGTGATGGACCTCGCTTGTGTGCATGTATTCATATAAACATGTTTTCCTTGCACGGATGATACTCAATTTGGCCCATTGCGGCATAGTATATTTAAAGCGGGTACCTCCTGTAAGACGCTTACGTTGATAAGAATAGCTCGTGAGCGGGAATACTGTCCAAGGGACATACTTTCAGTTAATACACACGTGTAGGAAGGACAGTCTGTGAAACTTGAGCCGTTTTTTATAGAGACGGCAAAAAAAGATCTTCGTCATTCGACACTGATGGATTATTTACCGAAATTCGTCTGTGACACTCACATCCCTAACTATGAATGTATTTTTAAACTTGTGACAGGTCTGTAAAATGCCCAAATCATTTCATATTGAAGAATGAGTTTTCAGCACTCACGCAAAAGCACATGCATGGCAACGTAATGGCCGACAACGTGCTAGGGAGACAGGACGTGGAATGGCCCGTAAGCATGGTTACACTTTGAAGCATTTATGTGCTTTTAAAATACATAACTTTGTTAAGACAAGCTCCTCAATGCCCACCGATCTCTGATGCGCGAATAACAGAGTATGTGTGTAAGAGTACACTTATTGCTTCGACACATCAGCAATGATACCCTATTCTTCAAAAAAAAATATATAGAGAGAGAGTAGGGCCAAAGAAATACAATGGATGCGAAGCGAGCGCATTTTGCTCTTCTGATTCAAACTCAAATGGGGAACAAGAAGCGTCGCATAAATCAACAAATTTTTTCTATTTTGTTTGATCAACCCCATTCAGAACATGACGAGGTACACCAACCTAGGCAAGAAAAAGTTTGTCAGCGCAGACGAGCGTTTCGAAGTTACACCTTTACAGCCTCAGAAGAAGGCAGGCGGCTCCCAGAATGACTCGGGATCGAGCGGATCCCCCGGTGAAGGATCCTCCGACGCTCGACGACACCAGCAGAACCATTTCAAGGGCAAGAACAATAGAAACTTTGACAGTGAGTTGCTCGATCTTGCTCTTGATGGCCTGGATCGCTCAATCCTCTACTTGTTCAATAGACAAAGGCAAGGGCAAAGGCAAAGGTTTCGACAAGAACAAGAAGTGTAAGGATACCAAGGACAAAGTGAGTGCTGTCTTATATATTCATGGTTCGATAGTCAAGGGCAACAACAACAACAACAAGCGTGGCAACGATGAAAATAAGGGTCGGAGCAAAAGAACTGAGCGACAATCGGTAAGATATATACATCTATATACACATACAATGGCATCGAGTGGACTCCTTCCTGACAGTTTATGATCTCGTTAGACTTGCTTTGCTTGTCGCAAGAAAGGTCACTCGGCTCAGAACTGTACCGAGGCAGAAAAGAAGGTGGAAGGCATCTGCTACAGCTGCGGCTCCACCGAGCATACCCTTAAGAACTGCCGTACCTACCAGAAGGATGGTAAGTCATCATTGAACACTTTCAAAGCTTCGGCCCCGCTCAAGGTTATGCTAGGGAACCTGCCCTTCGCCAAGTGCTACGTCTGCAATGAAGACGGCCATCTGGCATCCAAGTGTGCCAAGAATCCCAATGGACTGTATCCCAACGGCGGTTCATGCAAATACTGCGGCAAGGTGGACCATTTATGGCGCGAGTGCCCGGAGAATCCAATGACGGCCAAGCGCATGGAAGCCAAGAAGCGGGAAGAGGAGCGCAAGAAGCGTGATGAGGTCGAGGTTGGCAAGATTGATCTTGACCAAGGTGCCGACGACGACGACTACCACATCACGGTGACGGGCCACAAGCGGAAAGAACCAGAAACGGTCCAGCCCACGCTACCCCAGGCTCCCAAAAAGAAAAAGGTCGTCCGTTTTTAATGACGACGCTGGTCATCCATGTATTCCTCTTCTTCATCAAACCCCTCATCATCGTCTTCATACTGACTATCATAAATCGCACGATCAATGGAATCCTCGTCTTCACTGTCGCTTTCTTCTTCTTCGCCATCATCGTCTTGCGGTCGGTGCGGCCCTGTCTCGGGATTCAGCTTCATGCCTGCCACCGTAAGACTGCATTGAAGAGAGAGTCGATCGTGTGAGTCCTTTTTCTGTTTTCCTCCATTGTGATTAATACAAAAGTACCTCAAATCATCTGCCAAACTCTCGGATGTTCGTCGCTTTGTTGGCTTGAGTGCTTCCATCTGTCGGCGTAGCTTTTCGTCCTGGAATAGCATTAATCTAATGAGTGTCTTGGATATGCTATGGTGCATCGTGCCATACCTTGACAGCTTGCTGTTGTTCTTCCTGCAGCTTGACGGATTCCTCTAGACTCAGCATGCGGATTCTCGGCTATAAAAGAGAAGGAAGAAAAGGAAGGAAAACAGGGAAAGGGTGAGCATGATGGAGGGATAAATACTGTAGCCGGCCTTAACGTACTGGAGCCTTGCTGAGCGGGTTCTCGCGGGAGCTCTCGTCTCTGGTATCAACCTGCATGCGGGACATGGCGTTGGCCACCTCCTCCAGGGAAGGCTGTTTCTTGGCGTTGTCTTTGGGTGTTGTATCTGTCACCATCGGTGACGTGGCTCGCTCCAACTGTGCGTCGATCTGCGCGTTGCTTGTCCTTAATTTAGCTCCCTTGTCGGGCAATGTGTTGACAAGCGATCTACATTTATATAAGCCAGTGATCGTACAAAGACAAGCAAGACAGACATACGTGTTTTGAAGCAGCTTGTCGTTTTTTGCGCGCAGTTCTTGCAGCTCGGATCGTGACAAAGTGTCCAGCTTGCGGGTCAATGACGTCGAGAGACCGTCCAGTAAGCGATTGTTTGGCGTTGTGTGTGCTGTTGCATTTGCCTGCTTCGCTTGATTGAATGTTGCTAGTATGTCTCGGGTGTTGCTGTCCATCGTATCGTGAAAAATGAGTGAGCAAGAATGATTGCATATCAGTTGACACCTCGCCCGACTATTTGTTCGAAAAAGGAAAGTCCGAGTTCTTTGAGTTGCCGAAGGCTCGTAAGCCTTATGCTCAATTCGCCCAGTCAATAAGCATAGACGAACTGACGCGAAATCGACCTCCGATTCTAATACATAGACAGAGACAGAGACAAAAGAGAGAGAGAGAGAGAGCAATCAGAATGTGTGAGAAAGAGAATCAACGGTCTTTGAGCAAGTATACAATGATTATATATATACATGTTAAGATTCGATTAGATGTAATATATATTTCTATTACTATAAAGCAAAAATCTGGAGTTTGAGTTTGTGTGTGTGCCTGTCGGCAACTGCACATGTCAAACGGCGTGCGACGGCTTATAGCTCCTGTAGCGCAGTGCCGCTTGACCAGGATTGAAAACAGAAAATAACATGGACAGGATGAGTACACTAATAACGGGACCGGCATTGACAGAATACCAATAAACTCCAACCTTCCTGCATCTTGCTTTATACGTGGTGGTCAAATCAGGGAGACACTGTCCAGCGAGAGAATCTATACAGGTCTTGAAGGAGCCGATCTGGTAGAAGCATGTTTTGAAAAAACCCCACTTGTCACTACCTTTGACATCGAACGAAGGCTACCATCATATACAGAGCCTCTATGCAAAGCGCTTTTGACATATCTTACTCTACAGAGACGGTCAATGTTCATCCAATAAAGACAGCAAATATACTACAGTCTCTTCGTATACGCATTACTATTTTTTTGTTACTGTGCGAGGTCAAAAGGCAGTGAATGGCATCCAGATCTTCATAGGACGGGGGCAGATGGTGCCGTCATGACAAAACAATATAAGAGTTGCTGCGGTTGATTGATTTTTTCAGCTTGTTCTCGGTACTAGTTTTGTTCTCCAGTTCCGTCTGGTTTTCCTTGATCCTACCTATCTCGGTTAGTACTCATGCAGTCCTTGTCCTTCCGTTGTTGGCGTGCTAAACTTGTGTGCGTACATCGCACAGCATCCCCGTCTTCTCTGTCTGGACCTCTAGCTTTCAA
The DNA here is from genome assembly GCA_023630325.1 of Syncephalastrum sp. PYS2702. Taxonomy (NCBI): domain Eukaryota; kingdom Fungi; phylum Mucoromycota; class Mucoromycetes; order Mucorales; family Syncephalastraceae; genus Syncephalastrum; species Syncephalastrum sp. PYS2702. Next base: position 112,927 of record JAMAMT010000063.1, read on the forward strand.
GCTTTCTGCTTTAAATTCCTGTCACTCTGGTTTCTGCCGTCCAGTTGAGTTCCTGTCATGGTCCTGGTCCGCCTTGCCCCTGGCTGCTACCTCGCAGCACTGACAACGCCAATCTCACTTCACTTATCCTTCGCCGTTCCTTTTGATACTGTGATTTCTCTTCGGGGGTTTTGCTTCCAGGGCAGTTGGTCGCGTCGCAGACAGGCACAAGGCCATGGATACGGTCAAAAAGGGTGTCAGGCTACAGCCCTAAATAAACAACGCGTCGTGACGAAGATACTCGTAAAGAACAGCTCAAAAGCGCTCGACTATATTGCAGCAGAAAGATACAGAAAGAGCAGAGTATCATAAGTCGTACTGCCTTCCCCTTTGGACAGGCATTTCTATTCCATTTGCATTGTTATTGTTAACCACTTCCCCTTTCGATATCACCGCAAACACCTTTCTCGTCTACCCCATATCTTTCATTCATCCGTATAAATATTCTTCTATTTTGATAAAATATATCATCAGATTATCTTGCCATACACTCTCCTAGTCCTCTCTTGTCTCGTGCCTTGTCTCTGTCTCGTGTCTTGTCTCTCTATCAAATCCCTTATTACGGATCCTCGTGCAAGCCATGCCCTGAATCTCTGTCTGTATCTTTGTATCCGTCTATCTCGCTTTCAACTGTAGAGTCACATTTCGTCGCTGTCCCGTCGTGTCCTGTCTTTGTCAACGACACACAGTAAAGAAGTGGGAGAATGGGGAGAAGTTTTTATTGTGTTTTTAGACTAATCTGAGTCAATACGATCGCTCGTGCCTTCATAATCGCCATCCTCAGGGTGGTCCTCGTCTTCTGGCAAGTCTTTGGCTGGGATGTCACCAGGCCCCTGGTACTCGGTAATGTACTTGCCATTACTCCGAGCATGTCTGGCTTGGAGCTCCTGGAAATTGGTCTCCCTGATGGTCTCAAGGAGAGCATCCCAGTGCCTGCCATTATGCTTACGCCGCCAGATAAATTCCAGCAAGTGCCTCGGCAGCGTTTTCGCCGTACGATGGCGAGGTGCCACGCCGGACTTGACAGCGAACCAAGTGCCTAGGTACAGTATGTTTCTGAGTAAGTAACGTGCAAACTGTATCTGTCATCCTAAAACGACTTACCTTCGATGGTGTTCGTGTGCGTACCATCGGACGCACGAAAACCCTCCGAGTGGTTCACGACTTGATGCTGATAACCAAGGCTCTCACCCTGGTACCAACCTGTCGTGGAATGGCCCGGTACGCCCTCCAACCGTCTGTATGTATGAGACTTCCAGGCTTCACGAACGTCTTGATGACATGCATCAAGACTTCCTCAGTCCGCCGCGGCACCGTCACAAGGAACAACTTGCGATCGTTGGTTTTCTCAACGCCTCCCACCATCCAGACGCCTTCCGCGCGGTGTCCGGTATGGTACTTGCGTTTCCCAAACTTGGACTCATCGATCTCAACGACTATGGGATTACCATTGGCATCAAGACCACGAAAGTGATACCAGACTGCGATAATGAGTCTGGACCGGAGATGCAAGCGAAAGCATTCCTACAACCCGTTTCAGTTTGGCTGCTTGGGACCGTGATATGGATTGGTTTAAAAGGTGCCAGGTAGAACGATTGAGAACGAGTAAACAAGGTGCTCAGGAAACAAGGTTGGTTCGCAGATTTTCACCGTGCCCGTGCCGAACGCGTGACGTGCATTGCTCATATCCAGACGCTGAAACCAAATAAGGAAAAAGGCCTAGTACAGTAAGGAATTTTTTGTTCGTTACTGGGCGAGTAATTGTCCGGTGCCCGATCAGGACCAACTCGTTAAGCTGGTTGAGATGCGTGGGAACAGAGTCGATGTGGTGCATAATGCACACAACTGGTGTTACAGGGTGAAGTGACAATACCTTTGATGCATGACACTTGATGTTTGGAGGAAAAGGAAGAGAGCAAGTAGGTGTAGACATATGAATTATGAGGACATTTTGCGTAAAGGGTTACTGCCCGAAACGGCCTGTTAGTACGGTGAGGTGACGTGTATCAAACTTTTTGCTATTATTTAAACAAAAGGAACAGTGAATGAGACCAAGCGCCAACCAATAGAAACCAGCATTGCCGCCGCGAGAGACAAAGAGCCCCATTTTATCGTGATCTTCATTGATCATCACTTTCTTCATTTTTACTTTTTTTTTCTTTGCTTATTACATGAAGTCATCAAAATCATCATAGACATCACGGTAGGATGAGGACTCGTCGACAGCAGCGCTCTTGCCAGCGGCAGCCAGCTGAGGCTTGGACTTCTTCTTGCTCTTAGTGGCCTCCTTGGCCTGACGCTGCTTGTCATTGGCAAGTGCAGTCAGGGCAGATGCCGTCTTGCGGACATCCATGTCCTTCAGAGGCTCGGCAATATCACGCACCAGCTTTTCCACAAACGAAGCATAGTTGATGGATTTCTATCGTGATAAGATGCGTCCGTCAGTCCCATTTTGGTCTCGTATTAACTATATCTTTGCCTTACCGAGTTGGCAAGGATGATCTCGGAAAGACGCTTGGCATAAGCTTCGTACTCGACACGAGTCTTGGGCTTGATCTCCTCGATGGGCTTCTGCTTTTCATCCTCTGCGATAGATAGAAAAGAGACAAAGTCAATATCACAGCGTCATCTTTCCTATACTAGATGAAAAAAAAACATACTCGAGACACTGACACCGGAGAAGAGATCGGTCGCAGCGTTCATATCGGCATCGAGCTCCATCTGGCGCTGTTGCTGACGGCGTTCGAACGCGCTCAGCTCGTCATCATCGTCGTTGGCACGCTAAGGTACAGTGAGTAACCAGGTGGCGGGCAACCCAAATTGGTAGAGGGGACGGGGCCAAACTTACAGCAGCCGCCTTTTTGGCTTCAATCTCCTTCTTCTTTTCCTCCTCGGCAGCCTTCTTTTCGGCAATCTTCTGGGCCAGTGGGACCTTCTTTCTCACGGGAGGAAGCTTCTTTTCCTCCTTCTTCTCGTCCTCACTGTCGGAATCCTCCCAGGATTCCTTCACATCGTCTTCCTCGTCCTCGTCGTCCCACTTGTTCTTCTTGGGGACCGTGACTTCAAAGTCTTGTTCTTCCTCTAGTCATCCAAGGTTGAGTGGCCCATTCAGATTTCAGATCCCACCATGGTGCCTGCTCACAGCTGTCACTTACCCCAGTCGCTCATTGGCTTTATATGGTTACTTTTTGGATTTGGACACGGAAAGCGGCAAACTTTTGCAATCACAAAAACATACGCTATGAAAAACACTTGTGTTTCAAACCCAGACACATCAGCCAGACAACCGTCAGATAACGGCCAGGTGAAATTGCAGAAATAAAGCATCACTCACCAAGTGCTGCTGAGTGTTATGTCATATATGATATACATCGATCTCGCTATTGCTATACATACACCTACCCTGAGCCGCGTACAGCATACAAATCTTAAGAGCATATGTAGGTTTTAATTGAAATTCTTACGGTCAGTCTAAATAGAGTGTAGTACATCAGTACATACAAGTGCTGTACTTATAAATGTTTTGAGTGTGTGAAGGTATCTTGCTGATGGGATGGTATTTCATGCTATTGCGGGCATACATAGATAAATAGGGGTGTCATGGCGAACATTCGCCTACGACTGCTCCTGCTGCTCCTGCTGTTGCTTTTTCTGGCCATAGTAGCAGTGCCATATCATGTCCGTCTCCATTTGTGCACACTCGTCTGCGCACTCCTTCATATGTGCCTTGTAGACTTCCAGGTCATCAAACTCCTTGTCGTACTGGCGCACCCATGCGTGCAGGGCTTCACACGCCTGATTAAAGTCGTCCCTTCAATAAAGAACGAAGTCAGTCTCGACTGTTTGCTTTCTGTTTGGGGATGGTGCTTACCAGAACAGTTTGCCAAGTTTACCCGAATGGTTCATCGGGAACGGGATCACCTTGTGGTGCAGGTTCTCGATCTGGCCCGTGGCCTCGATAAAGTTCTCGCCCAATTCGCGTGCAATACCGGGTGTCATGTCCTTGATCATGAAATGTTGAAAGACTGCTCTATGTTAAGTCTTGCTGATAAGGCCATCCAACCCCCTCACTTACTTGCGTTCATGACGCGTGCCGTCTTGGGGCCTTGCTTGACAAACTCAATATCGGCCTACACGCACGGGGTGAGCCACAACAGAAAGGCGACAGACATTGATATCTGTTTACCTCGAGGAACTCGATCCATCCACCTGGCTTGAGGACGCGGACAAGCTCTTTCATAGCCTATAGACGTTGGTTAGCATAAACAGAGATGCAGACGAACTCTCCCTGAAATAAGGGTATACGTGCATTGCGCCAATCCGTTCGCGTGAGACCAAAAATCAACAGGCGTTGGTGGATAAAATCAAAGTGATTGTCTGGATAAGGCAAGCGTTCGGCGACGTTGGAAAGCGTGAAGGCGCAATTTAAAGGCTTGACCTCGGCCGGAAACACCGGGTAGGCATCCACGCCGTGGAAGGTCGAGGCCGGATAAATTTCAGCCATGTCGAGACACCAAGTTGCTGGTCCTACCAATCGTGTCAACCGAAAGATAAAAAGGTTTGGTGTGAAAAATTTCAAATAAAAAAGGAGATGGAATGGCATAGCGCGATTTTAGCTTTCCATTAGAAGTCGTACCACAGCCCGAGTCGAGGACAACAATGCCTTTCTTTAACTGGTCGTGCACAGGCGATTGATAGTTGCTATACGTGGCGTCGTTTCAGTGAAGGGATAAAATACCGGATGCATGTTCTATTTCTTCTTTTTGTCTTCTTTACCCCTTCATAATATGTCGGACAATCCAATGCTGCTGATGAATACGGTCGACCTCTTCAGACGTTCAAGTCGCGTCAGCTGTTGCGTCAGAAGTGCGTCTATTTTATGAAGTCCGTACCTTCGTCATCGTTGGGAAACATGTAAGAGACGTCTTCGATATCGTGAAAGCGTCGACCGGAATCAAAACGGTGACTTGGCCGTGAATTGGACCCGCTGCCGTAGCTGTTTTTGCTGTTGGTTGAAGCTGCGGAAGCAAAGTTGTAGCTGCCACTGTTTACAGTGCCACTCTCGATTTTTGCACTCTCTCGCTTCTTTCGGAAAGAGAAGAGATTGGAGAAGAAGCCCATCTTGATAAGGAGGCTATAATAGAGAGAAAGTAAAAGAAAACGAGTGGAGAAAGAAGAAAGACAAGGAAAAAAAAAGGTTTCTATTTTTTAGATAGAAGGCATGTAATTTGTATCTTTGACATCTGAAGACGACCTTGTCACACGAAAAGAACAAAATTGGTCGAGTGCGCGCTTTTCTGGCCACTCCGATTATCATTATTTTCTTTTTTCCACAAACCCGTTTTGTGGATCTTCCGATCCAACGTGCCCAGAGAAACACCCGCATCTTGGTCCTTTTGTTTCTTCCTCGCTTGCACTGGTCTGCTGTTGTTGTATACGTTCAATCACCCGTCCGAAGACCTGAAAAGACGTGGCATGAAACGTAAACGAATGTTGTTTAAGTTCACGTTGTGTCACTGTCAATCCCAATCGTGGCACGTTTTCTGCCCTCTCTTTGTCTTATTTTCCACTTTCGTCATCACTGGGTTACGAAACGTAAGCCCACAAAGTCGACCCTGCCTTGTTCCTTTTCTTCACTAGTGACTCGTCTTTTTGTAATTTAATGTCGCCCTAAAAAATGGAGTGTTCTACACAGAGCCCCAACTCACAAGCGGAAACGAGGGGAAACGATGGCACTGTCTCTTGTTATAAAGTCCAAATTAGCTCATGCCTTTTAGTTTGCGTTGCCTACGTAAAGCAGTAGAAGAGCGTGCAGCAAAAACAGGACAAAAAAGGATGACGTACATTTATATTCAATGAGAGCTATGATTTATACATGCATACTTGCCTATTGGTGATGATAGGTCAAGTTATTTACATAGGAAGAAAGGGTATGTACAAATGTGGAATATGAACCTGGTCTTTTCTTTTTTGCTATTGTAGAACCGGAGGTGTTCAATGATGAGCGGAGAAGAGACCTGAACCGAACGGACTTTTGGCAGTGATGTAATATAAAACGTGGCGAAGCAGCGAATGAAGAGAACTGGGCTAGGAGGACTTGTTTTCCTTCAGGTTTCGGTTTTTCTCGGCTGACCAGCGGTGCACAATGACCTCTTTCAGTCGATAGCGAGCCAAGGCGTCGGGCGAGGCGTCGGCAGCACAGTGCGGTGCTTCGCTAGTGATATAGCACAGGAGCAAGGTCTTTTTGATCTGTGTGCACACACGTGTCCATCGGTGAAGGGTAGGGAAATCCAGCGTGGAGGGGTGGTGTTCGCATTCAGGAGGAATGACCACCACGGCATAGTCAGCGTGGTGGTGTTTGCGGCTTGGACGGTAGAGGACCCAATCGACGCCAAACTTGCTGCCTGCCTTGGGTGCCCAGCCAAGACTGCGGTAGTGATGATACACAGCGTATTGCACACTAAATGTATTGACACAACTGCCACGAAACCCGTCCGAGAACAGGCGCCAGCACGCTTCAATCGAAAGAAGAGATTCGGACGCAGACAGACTCAGTTGGAGTGCATCGAGTGCGTAGACGAGGAAGAAAGCTTCAAAGACGTCAAGCCGCCAGTGCTCAAAGTCTTGGTGCTGCGTGTGCTCCAACAGCTGCTGGCTCGCTTCTGTGTTGCGATCTGCACCTTTGCCCCGTCGTTGATTGCGGCGATCGGTCGTGAGATGCTCGAGAAACACGGTATCTAATGCAGGAGTAAGTGACAATTCGACATGAATGAATGCGTAATTGGTACCTTGGTTGCCCTGAGCGACCTGCAGGGTCCGCGCCAGCCAAGTGGGCTCACTTCTTGAGAGGGAGCCTTTGGCAAAGTAGCCGGTACGAACAGGATTCGTATTGGGTTGAATGAGCCAGACAAAGCGACCGAATGGCACAAAGATGCCTTGCCATGGCGACGCAATGTTTTGAGGAAAGAGCGGATCCATCGTACCGCAAATAATAAAATAATAATAATAATAGTATAAGAGCCTCTCTCGCTGTGTGTGTGCGTGCGTGTGTGTGTTACAAGAAAGCAATTCCTTAATTTCTGTACTCCTCTCTTGCCTTTTTTTTCTTTCTTTCTTTTTTACTGCATAGCTCATCTTGGCGACATGCCGCCATCCTCCTCGAAATCACCCGCTTATCCTTGGGACAAGCGACCTCTAGCGGGGGACGTGTCGTTTTTGCCTGCTTCAGCCCATGCCGTCGCAGCCCTGGACGATCAGCTCGTGATATTTGGCGGTCATGTCCTGCGACAACCTCTTTTACTCGATACAGGCATGTGCCCATACTCACACCTGACCCCATAGATTTACTTATACTTTATTAGACAGCATGACACTGAAGCTCTTGGATACTGGGGAGTCACCCACGCCACGCGCCCACTCAACCTTGTCTCCGATGGGCAATCAAAGCGCTGTTCTACGTAAGTTTTTAATTTAGGACTCCATCTTTTTGTTGTCTTACACACATATGCACGCACAAACACGGTAGTATATGGTGGTGAGCCTCTTGAAGGCAATGCATGGGATCCCCACTTTTATGTGCTACAGCTCTCACAGTGGACTCAATCCGGTCCCTCGCAGGCGACATGGTCGCGGATCCCTCAACCCAGTCTACCAGCCGAGCGGTCCAACCACTCAGTCGCACATGCACCGAACGTCTTATATTTCTGGGGAGGACAGCGGAATGGGCACTTTCTGAACGACATGTTCTATATCACAACAGGTAAATGAAAAACATCTATGGGTGGTTGGGTCACTTCTTTTTTTTTTCTCTTCTTCTCTTTCTTTTACTTTTTGGCATAATATATTTTAATATATTAATTATCCTGGTAAGACCTGACCGAAGGACTCCGATGGGACTATATTGTTGCCAAGAATGAAGGCCCTGCCGGTCGTGCAGGCCACGTTTCTGTCGTTTTTGATAATAAGCTGTTCATGTAAGTCCAAAGCGTATATTGGAAATCGTGGTTCTCATGCGTGGAACCAGATTCGGCGGTACGGACGGCGATCATCTGTACAACGATATCTGGACTTTTGATCTACAAACTCTGATGTGGAAACAGATCGCCGCAGTGGGTTATATCCCTGTTCCGCGCGAAGGTTGCTCGGCCGCGCTCGTCGGCGATGTGATGTATGTCTTTGGTGGACGCGGCCCGGACGGCCGTGCCTTGGGGGATTTGTGTGCGTTCAAGATGGCAGGCCACCGTTGGTTCAGTTTCCAGAATATGGGGCCCTCCCCTTCCCCACGCGCCGATCTCAGCTTTACAGCGGTGCATAATAATATTGTCGCTCTATCGGGTGTCGAGGATGACCATTCGGCCTATCTCCTCAACTGCTGTGAGTATTAAACCTTGATCGCACCGAGTCTGAACCCCCTCACTCCTCCTTTTTTTTTCATTCTTTCTTCAATACAGCCCGAATCCGATACCCTCCCAGCAGCAATACCTCATCCCGATCACCATCTCGAGAACAGCTCCAGTCTCCTACTCAGAATGCACGTGCAAGTCCCAGTCCTGATCTCGTTAAACAGCAACAACAACAGCAGCAGCAGCAGCAGCCTCACACCCAAATGGCACGTGCAAGTCCCAGTCCTGATCTCGTAAAGCAGCAAAACCAACAGCAACAGCAGCAATCATATGCACGACCCCAGTCTCATTACCCCACAGGTTCAGGAGATCAAGTACATACATAAAAATGGAAATTATCTGTGGAGGAGCGCTTATCCCTGTTCTTAATTTTCATGATAGCCACTTGTCGTACAGCGACCGCCGCGCCACGTTTCCATGATGATTCCCGAAGCAGCCTTGCGGCGACCACGCACGGCCTCCCCGCTCCCCAACACACCGACCTCCGCCAAAGACGAGCCCCAAAGGCTACCAGCACGAGCGACCCTCATAGATACGCCCCAGGGCCCACCGCCGCAACGGCCGCCACGGCCCTCCGTGCTGCGCAAGCGTGAGCAAGACGACGAGGAGATCATACGGCAGATCAAAGAAAAAGACGCGCTGATCCATAAAATGAAGCAAAGCGAAGGGTGGTGGCGGCAGCAGGTCTCGCTCGCACGGCGGGTCAACCGTGGCGACATGCAAGACCACGACGCGGACGAGAGCATGCTCATGGATCTCAGCGACACGCTCAGCGACGATAAGACACGCCTCTACGAGAACTTGGTCTCCCTAAAAGCCGAGCTGCGACGGAGCAAGGCCGTCGTCGAGCAACGCGCACACACGCTGCGCACAGCCGCACTGCAGGAAGCCGCCTACTTTAAATCGAAATGCGCCGCCCGCGATGGACCGAACCCGCTCGAGAAGCAGCTCGCCAAGGTGCTTGCCCAGAACGAGCAGCAGCGACGGCAGCTCCGTCAACAGCGGCTGGCGGACGAGGAGCACGCCCGCACACGGAGCGTGGCCGAAGAGCGCGCGCGGGAAGCCCACGAGCGCGCGTCAGAAGCCACAGCTGCGCACGAACGCGCCCTCCTCGAGCTCGAGAAGCAGCACGCGCGCGCATCCGCCGCGCAGGCCGTGTCGGCCCAGCAAGCACAGGAGATGGCCTACCTCGAGAGCGAGATTGCTGCCTCGGCCGACTCACACAAGGCCGAGGCCGAGGCCAAGGTCGCTCGTCTCCAGGAAGCAACGCAGGACGTGCGCGCCCAGGTGCAGGCCCTTGAGGGTCAGCTCGCGCAGCAGCGCAACGAGGTCGGACGCTTGCAAGCCCTTGTGAATGAACGCGACGATGCCGTGCGCGAAGTGTCACAGCAGCTCGAGGCCGCGTCGGGTCAGTTGGGGGCGCTCAAGGCAGCCATGACAGAGCATGGTCTCGCTGTGCCCGCCACACGGGCTTATTAGAAAAGAAGGACAGGATGATCTATTACTACTACTACACAGCTTTTTTCTTTTTGTTTTCTTCGTTCAGTATAGCACTACCCACACATACACTAGTTTCCGCTGCATGCCATAATAATCTCTTCCTCACGCGTTTCGTTCTCCTTTGTTTTAACAGCATAGGCAACTATCTTGTCTCTATCTATGTTCACCTTTGGGGATCGCGTGAGTGTCACACCGTCTGTTATGCGTCTGTTTCAAATGTACGGCGACGAGACATCACTGATCTGCTTTCATATAATATATCACTCGAAAGAATAAAGATATCACGTACGTATATAGCAGTGACTCACAGGAGCAGACATGACAAGTAGGCACCTTCTTTGTCGATTCAATTTTCTATCTCAAACGAGCGATAAGACGGTTTCATTCTTACCAACGGCGCACGCTTCTCTTCCACACACGCATCGTATGGGCGTCAAAGATCTCCACTACCACGCAAGCAAAGACGAAGCATACGACGAGAATGTTCCTCTCATTCCATATATGGACATGATCCACATCCCCACAAGGCCATCGTCAGGCAACAAACGCACACGCAGTAGATAGGCCAAAACAGGGTAAACAGGGTGACTAGGGACAATAGCTCTCAGGTCTTTCTCAAGATCACATGCAAATACACACACACACACACGCACATGCTATCCTCGTATTGCTGTATAGTGGATGGGTCTATTTTTTTATAGAAAAAAAATGCGCATAGTGGTTGAAACAAAAGGGAAAATATGACATGAAAAAAGTGTACGATGGATTTGGATCTGGGATGGGGTAGATAGGAAAGACGTATAGAAGAAAAGAAGAAAAAAAAACAAAATAGGACCGTGCTTTTATCCTCTTCCTTTTTACTGCTGGCCAGTGACCTTGACGACGCCCGAACCGTTCTTCTCTCTCAGGACGAGGGTGATCTTGCTGTCGGCGTCGACGGTAAGCTGGGCCTGGATCTTGCTCGCCTTGGCGGACTTGGCCTGCTCGAGGGGCAGAGACGCCTCGATGAGGAGGGTGGCGGGCTTGTAGACGACCTTGGTCACGATCTCGGGCTCCTCCTCGATGGGCTCCTCACCCTCCTCGACCTCGATGGCCTCGACTGGGACCTCGGTCTTTTCAATGGTGCGCTCGGCCTCGTGGAGGGCGAGGTAGGCGTGGGTCTGGCCCGCGACAGCGTTGCCAAACTCAAAGGTGCGTCGGGCGGGCAGAGGCGTGCCGGCAGGAAGGAGGGGCAGAAGCTCGCCCTGGGCGTCGACGACACCGATCGTCTTCTGGGTCTGGGGAGCGAGGGTGACGACGGGCTCGATGGACTGGTCGATCTGCTCCTTGTCGTAGCTGGCGAGGAGGGCGCCCTGGAGGGCACAGCCGCGGGCGACGACCTCGTCGGGCTGGAGCTCGTTCAAGATCTCGGTCTCACCCGTGAAGATCTCGCGCAGCTTGATGGCAAACTTGGGGATACGGGCCGCACCACCGACGAGGATGACCTCGTCGACCTCGGACGCGTCGAGCTGGGCCTTCTCGAGGGTCTCGCGGACGACGTCGAGGGTCTTGGCAAAGACCTTGTTGGACATGATCTCGAAACGCATGCGGTTGATCGTGCTGTGGAAGTCCAGGCCGTCGGCGAGCGACTCGACGAAGCAGGGGGCGGAGCTGGCGCTCGAGAGCATCTTCTTGGTGACCTCGACGGCGCCGCGGAGCTTGGCGAGGGCCTTGCGGTTCTCGGCAATGTCGACCTTGCACTTCTTCTTGAACTCGGCCGAGAAGTGGGCAATCAGGAGATCGTCAAAGGTGGCGCCACCGAGCTTGGTGTCGTGGGCAGTGGCGAGGACCGAGTAGAGGCCGGAGCGGACGTTGAGGGCAGTGACGTCGAAGGAGTGGCCGCCGAGATCGCAGACGACGACGGTCTTGTCGTTGTGCTCCTTTTCGTAGGCAAGCACGGCCGCGGCGGACTCGTGCACGAGCTGGACGACGGGCAGACCGGCGGCCTCGGAAGCCTCGACGAGGGCCTTGCGCTGGGCGTCGTCAAAGTAGTTGGGGACGGCCATCACAGCACCGGTGACCTTGGTGCCCAGGAAGGCCTCGGCCGACTCGCGGATGTGGCGCAGGAACTTGCCCGACACCTCCTTGGCCGTCCAGACCACGGTCTCGGAAGGCAGCGTCACCTCGTACGCGGGCTGGCCGTCCTTCTCGATCACAGGCGCAGCCGAGCCGGGAAGCGTCTCGCTCTGGCTGAAGGTCTTGCCCAGCTCAGCACGGAAGTTGGCCACCGTCGTCTTGGGATTCCGGGCAATGTCAGACTTGGCTTGCGAACCCACGACCTAGACAATCCATAGATAACACCATATCAAGGTCAATGTCGCTGTTCATGACGCTCTCGTCTTTTTCTTTTATTCTTTACCTCCTCTTCGCCGTGGAAAGCAAGCACGGAAGCGATCTGACGGTCACCCTCCTCGTTGGCAAGGCAATCGGCGCGGCCCTCCTATACAACAAAAAAGATTCGTGTTATTGATTTCACGATAAGCGAAAGAATGAAGGTCGGATGGGGTGATGCGCGAGATTTACCTTGTTCAAGTAGCCGATGGAAGTGTACGAGGTACCAAAGTTAACGCCAATGACAACGCTCTCACTCATGTCGAGAAAGTTTTTAAAGTAGAAGGGGGAAGTGAACCTGTCAAGCCCAAATCAAATCTCGTTCGCCCTCTTACTCCTCCTGCATAAGCCACATGGTCGATGGACTGCATTGTATCACCTATCAGAACTGTATACTTGTCACTAGGTAGGATTAACTCTCCTTATTATCTACTATTCCTGCTACCTGGCCGTGTATCGGCGCACAGGCAAGATGTAGATACAGCTATCTGTAGTGCGATGGACTTTGTCTCGGTAGAGCATGCGTATACGCCAGAAAGCAAAAGACATTACATTTTTTACGCAGCTTGGGTTTCAATAACACACAACCAATCATCATACCATACGCCCATTCGATTGTAGCAAGAGAAGCATAATGAAGACTGTGATATTCATCGCTGGTACCAATGTCTTGTGTTCGAAATGACCGAGGATGGTATTAAGATTCTATTCACATGCAAGAGAGAAAGAAAGAGAAGGAAGAACTGGAAGATAAACAGAGAGTGAGAAGAGAAGAGGAAGAGAGAGGAGGTCTAGAGAGTACATACAAAATTATAATGTGGGAATGTGTGTGTGTGTGTGTTTTGTGTGTGTGTGGGCGGGTGTGCGTTGAAGGGAGTTATGGCTTTATGATGATGGAGGCGGTGTCTGCTGCTCATTGCTGCTGTTGCTGCTTGGCTGCTGCTCCTTTTGTGCCTTCTTGGCCTCTTCAGCCCGTTCCAGTTCGATTCTTTCTTTGGCACGTACCACCTTGGATTGCAAGTAGAACGAGCCACCCTTGGACGAGTCGTTCACGCTGAACAAATGGTCATAGTTCTAGATAGACGACATGAGTATACGCAGCAAATAAAAGCGCTATAGTTCCTACCTTGGTGATCTGCTGGAGGTCCGCTTCCCGAGTGACATTCAAGATTTGGCATGCTTCCTCGAGGGTCATGTTGGTCTTTCGAGTCAAGGCATCCACCGCACTCGCCTTGGCACCCGCCCGGGCAGCAGGTCCACCTCCCTGAGCAGCGTCTATTGTAGAAATAGGATAGGGTCAATAAGGCTATCCTGCTTCATTCCAATCGGCAACTTACTGGCAGCTGCTTGCTTGTAAGCCGCAACAAAAGCACGGCCCACCACCGTACCAAGCGATACAACAATTTGGGCAATGAGTCTGCCAGACTATGTCGATAACGAAGTGTTATTGGGTACTCATAATAACTGTTTGGTCAGATTTACCATGACGGAGATTGAGGTATAAGGTGTGTGTATGGATGTGTTAAACCCCCCCGCGCACACTCATTATTATAGAACTTCTTGGAATTCGGTGGCTTATGCTCACCCTATATCACCAATCATCTTTCTAATGTTCCGTATCTAATTTATTGAAATAAATATTCTACATGAAAGTGAATGCCAACCAGGCCAAAAGGCCGGTGATGACAATATCCACAAGTTGAGCGACGATATACAAGGTGCAAAGCTTGCCTAGGTTGCGGATATTACGCTTCATATCACTAATCTGCAGACCCAGGCCAATGCTCACAAAAGACATGGTAGAAAACCATTCAGAGACATAGAAGCAGTAATCATTGACGTTCTGGCGATGCTCGGCGTCGCCACCCACCACCGTGTTGAAAAGGATAGCGGTCAGGATAAAACCAAGGACAAACTTGGGAAACCGCTTCCAGAGCATCACATACGCCTTGTCTTTTTTGGGCGGTGACACTTGCTGCTGCTGGCTGGTGGGCCGTGAAGGCTTATCATCGAGCTCTATGTCGCTTCCCTGTTCACGCGACGGCTGGCGTCGGAGAAGCTCCTCGTCGCGTTTGTACATTTGCTTGAGCTCATAGCGTGACCAGGACCACGCCATCAGGACCGAGATAGGGCCAATCAAGACATTTTGGACCATCTTGACAATGGCCGAGGTATCGATCGCCTGCTTTTCGCCAAAGATACTCGCGGCCGCAATCACACCCCCGGTCGAGTCAACGCAGCCGCCGAACCAGGCACCGGAGACCGTGGGAGAAAATTGAAGGCGCTGAGCAACGTACGGCAGGGCAATGATGCTGGGAATGGTGAAAATAGAAATAATAGCAATCGGCATCTGTGTCTTGTGAGGCACGCCCATGCTCGAGCCGAGGGCAATGGCAGCCGAGGAGCCGCAGATAAAAGTCGCTCCCGAGAGGATGATGGAAGTTTGCAGGTCGATGTGGAGAAGGCGCCAGCCGGCGAGAGCAACGACCATGAACAGGAGCGGGGTATCGATCCAGCTGACGAATAGAGCGCGCGGGGCCAGGGGTTTGAGTACAGAAATATCGATGCAAAGCAAAACCAAGCTAATAGCAATGTACAGCTCGGTTTGCTGGGCCACTTTGAGGAAGGTCGGCAGCGGTCGTCCAGGTCGCATCGCATCCATCACATTGCGAAGGACACAGCCAAAAATGATGGCCCAGATGGAGGCATTCAAGCTGGCCGTCGTCAATTGGTCTACATGTGTAAATGAAGCGTGAGAAAAACCTCAATTTCATCTGGCCCTTTGTCGTTCTATTTTCTGTTTATTTTTTCTGTTACCATTGCTGGCGAGCATTTTGCTCACGAGTGCGACAAGGAACACGACGAGATAGCCCAATGGGTAACGTCGCCAGCCGTTGGCTCTAATCGAGGCCATACAGAGCCAGAGAAGTAGACCCATTGCAACAAAGATAACAAGCAGGCCATAATTGCCTGGCGACGCAAAGGTCATAAAGGGGTTATGGCTCCACGTCAGAAATTCAGGCTGGGGTATATGGTGATTCACAGCTGCAGTAACGCAGCCAAAGAAAATGAGGCCAATCCAGCATGACCACCATTCTTCAGTATTCCACCATAGCAGCCATGATTTAGTTCGTGTGTGTGAATTAGGTTTGACGGCTAGAGTTGACGATGGAGGCGATTGTATAGTAGAAGCAGCCTGTTGTGATGATTCTGCTTCCATGTAGTTTTGTGTGTGGAAAGTGAGGGAGAGAGAAAGAGAGACCGTGAGTGACTCAGGAAGGTAGAAATGGCCTAACTTCTAAGAAAGCAGGAATCAAATATAGATTATTTCCAGCGGACCTTTTTTTTTTTTGCGCCCCAAGGGGAACCGTTCAGTAATACAAAAAGCTTTCGCAATCTGACGCAATGGTCACGAATGTCACAAAGGCAATTTCTGTGTGACCCACCACGCCTTTTTGTGGCATTTTACACTACATAGCAATGCTTTATTCTCCATAAATCCAGTGGCGGTAAGAAAACGAAATCGCTGGTCTATGTTTATTACAGTAGTGGGAGTCATCACGTGAAGATGCCATAGAGAAGAGGGCTGATAGGCGCCAGAGCGCCCGGGTTGTTTCGGTCGAGCAAACCCGGCGCTGTGGATGAATAGCTGCACCTGTATTGAGCACGAGACGCGCCTATAACACCACTGATAGCAGTCTCTCATATCGACAAGAGGGTTAGTTTCGGACAGGGTCCGCTGTGCAGGGTCGCTTCACTCACTTCTCTTTGGACACACAGCATCCCTCATTATCATATGAGATCTCTGCATTATATTTTTGCTTATTTCAGACTCCCTGCTTTGCATACATGATGCTTAAACTGCTCCGTACTTAGTCTGTGCGCGCTACGAAACATAAACCTTTCGCAAACGACCTAACAATAAAGTAGTGGATCAACCGTTTTCTATTTCACTCAAACAGACCATCCACGGAAAGTAGCAGCAAAAAGAAAGGTACACCATACCTTCTCAACAACACAATAGAGGAAAAAGAGAGTTCAAGCGACACCCAGTATTAACCAAGGTGAGTGTGAGAATGAGATAGCAAGAAGAAGGGTCCGCTTGTATCAAAACAAAAAAAAAAAAAAAAAAAGGACCAAGCAATGACCGGTGGACTGTATAAATTGGGGAACAACATGAAGAAAATGTGGTTCACTTACACTTGCTTTTTTCTTTTTCACTCTCTTCCTTTCTTTTCGGTATCTTTTCCTCTC
Organism: Syncephalastrum sp. PYS2702; assembly: GCA_023630325.1. Taxonomy (NCBI): domain Eukaryota; kingdom Fungi; phylum Mucoromycota; class Mucoromycetes; order Mucorales; family Syncephalastraceae; genus Syncephalastrum; species Syncephalastrum sp. PYS2702. The sequence continues at coordinate 129,492 of JAMAMT010000063.1, forward strand.
TTACTCTTTCTTCTTTTTCACGCTTCTCCCTCTTGAGACCTTCGCTCGCTCGTCGCTTCATTTTCTCATGTTTTCGGCGACGTCCTACACCGGCAGTCTTAGGTATGGGCAAGTTCCCTTAGGTCCTTTCATTACTTGACTTTACATGACACACGAAAATCTGTCAGGGCACCACTCGATATGTTGTCTGTCGAGGAAGAGACATATCAGCCACCCTGGTGGCAGACGACGGCTCACTCTCTGCCTGATCCTGATGCCACGGCTCAGCAGCTTCGAGCTCAGTATTACAATCGTCCAAGAATGACCACACCAGCGACGACAACATCGGCCCTGGAGTATCAGCGCCTCACTATGTCAAGCCCCTTCAGACTTCCTTCTAGCTACACCAATGTCCTCGATAAGAAAGACCAGTACGACGTGCAAAATCGATTCAACGACGTAGATGTCACCTTGTTGTCATTCCAGGATCTGAAGATTCACTACAATTTGGAGAAAGTACCTCCGACTCGTGCACCCCAGCAGGGTCAAGAACATGAACAGGCTGCTTTGTCGGGTGTCGGCATCTGGTCTCATACGCCTACCTCGGCCAGCCGTCCGCTCATGCTGCAGTCGACTTCGTGTCCTGTCGAGATGCCTTGTAGGATACATGGCGAAGCGCAGCTCGCGTCAAAAGCTATTGTACCGCCCAAGCCGTTAGGCTTCACGAGAATGACAGATTTACCTACCCCGCCTTACATGCGCTCGTCGTCTCTTGAAGTGACCGACAATATCTCGGACCCGACTGATTCGGAGCCAGTTGCCTGGTCTGATGATGACTACACAGCACACGCCTCATCGTGGAGAAACCAAAGAACAAGTGAGAAGCGACCCACCCGACGAGGAAGGAAGAAGGACAAGAGCCCTGCCATTGCGTCCTCGCAATCGTTGTCGAAGGATACACATGAGACAGTGGATCTGGAACAGATCAAAAAAGGTACCCGGAAAATCTTTCTTAGCATGCATATTTCTGGGTCCGTGGTTCACACCCTCTGTTTAATAACAGGATACGACAAGCGCACAACGTTCATGATAAAGAATATCCCCAACAAGTACACCGATGTAAGTATAAACCTGTATCAAATTGAGCACATCACCGGTAGGAGACGTATACCTGCTCACAAAAAGAAAAGGCAATGTTGAAGGAATCTATCGATGCGACTCACGCGAAAACCTACGATTTTCTGTACCTGCGGATGGACTTCGAGAACAAGTGTAATCATGGTTACGCGTTCATAAACTTCATCGATTACCGGTATCTTCTTTGAAATTTCTCCTAATGCAGACGCACTTACAAAACACATGTAGCTCCGTGATTTCGTTTGCCGAAGAGCGCGTGGGCCATCGCTGGTAAGTTAGCTATATATATATATATATTGTCATGGGTATTTATCAACCGTGAGCATGCAGGAACCGCTTTAATTCCGAGAAGCGATGCGCGCTTGCATACGCCACCTGCCAGGGTCGTGACAATTTGATTCACAAGTTCCGGAACTCAAGCGTCATGCATCAACAGGAGTCATATAAACCCAAACTCTATATATCGTCGGGACCAAACAAAGGCGAAGAGGAGGTAAGTAATGACAGCGCTTTCCATTGTATCGGAAGAATAATCAGGAACCTTTTGGTCTAACACTCATGATGTGCCACATTGCAGCCCTTCCCTCCACCTCTCAATACTGGCCATGCACGTCGTCGCAGCGGCTCGTCTGGTGGTAGCAAAGCGCCATCCCCTTGTGAGCGTGTGTAAATAAAAACTCACACCATCCCCAGTTTTCTCCCACTTTTAGCTTTTTTTTATCAGTATTCCAATGATATAAGTTTATGAAGTATGCATTGTAGTAGCCAGCTGTGATAAAGGATGTAAAAATAAACTCGCTACATATGAGTGAAGCGGGCGATCGACTCAAAAGCAATCAATTGATTACATATGTACAGAGCTATCTATCGTCATGCATTGACCCCCGATCTTGGTACGTATCCGGTTGGACAGCTTTTTCTGAGAGTAATACCGCAATTGTCGAGCTGGAAACTTCGTATTTGTACGTGAGTTAGCTGATCTACTTTGTACGAGATTAAATGCGTGTACCAACATACGTGAATCTATTTAGAAAGGAGCGCTAGTCAAAGGGGTCAAGATAAGCAGGAAAAACACTAAGCAAGCAAGAGACAGTAAAATTGATGAGGCTGTTTCCCCCCCCCCTCCTAGCGCAGTCATCATCATGTCCATGTTTGATCTTTTACCCGTGCACTAGGATAATAGTCATCATCATAGACTAGAAAGCAAGAATGTCTCATCCTTGTTGAACAGAACAAACAAGCGCCGTGCCACGTCGTCATCGTGCCTCTGGATAGTCAGTGAAATTGATACATGACAGGCATTCATTAATACGACCCGCTGTAGGTCCGGAAGGCGGCAGCATATCACGGTAATTATATCAAAAGTACATTTTATCCATCAAAGGCAAGAAACCGTGCAAGGTCTTCCGTAATGTTTTCTTGATCTGGTCCTTTGAAGTTGTCAGGCACCTCTACAGTATCGAGACACTGTCGCTGTAAGTACTGGAGGCATTTTAATTTGCTGGCGTTTTTCATACGTTCTAATATTAAGTATGATGCGTACAACACTGGCTTATGTCTGGATACCATCCCAAGGTAGTACTGTTCTCTATGGCAGCCGTCACAGTATCATGTGCATCTACATAAAAAATATTGACATACATGCCTATAGAATAATATCCGTTTTCGATGGAAGTTCCATGTTACGACTGGATGTCTGTGCTCCAAAATTTTTTGGCTTATCTGTAACTTGATCAAACGGGGAATCAACGCTATCCCAGACCCTCAAGCGAGTACGTAAGTAGAGTCGCCGTATTGCTTATATCGAACTCTGTACAATGGGTAGCTTGCAGCACCGTACCAGGCGAAGATGCCGATGTCGCTTCTGGTACTGAGAGATTAGGTGTACCTCCTTCAAAAATCGGATGTCTTGTGTATCAGTTGCTGGCGGCGGCTTGAATTGCAAATCACGTATACCTTAAGCAAACCAAAGTTGCATATTACCTCAGCTTGCATGATAACATTCGATTTTCCTTTGCTGTTTTGCTCTGTGGCGTAACCGAGCCGTCGTGTAATCCTTCTCTTGTGTCGCATCTGGAGGTGGGCGATGGTCGGTGGGACAAGGGTATCCAGAAGCATTATTCTCCCCTTTTTTGATGTAGATATATAGGTATTGAGTGCATGATCAAAGTGATCGCTAAGCGCTACTTCAGTGCGTTCTATTCACATATACGGTCCAGTAAATGAGAGCGTATATACTACAGCAAATACAGATTTCTGCTGTTTATTTTTGCGCATCCAAGGGAAGTTTTATTTAACTTGGTCATGAGATAGTAGCATATCCGCTAAGCGCAAAGCATGTAGCACATGGAACGAATACATCTACCTTTAGACAACACTCGTCTATGTTGTATTGTTTTATACAAGACTTAAGGAGTTTAAAGCAAGGGCTGAAATACAAGTACAGCCTTTCCCAGTCTTGCTTTCCGCTGCGTGAAATATTTACTTAGATACAAAAAATGCATGCAGCATAGTCCCAGTGATCTAGAGAAGCCATATACCAATAATGCTACTGCGTCCAGTAACAAACTACTTGCCAGAACGCCCTAATGTTTCGAAGCACAAAATTAAAAGCAGTTTTTCGACTAAGCGCCTTCTTTGGGATGCCCTTGTTATGCATGCTTGGTTCCTGCAGGTAATATGTAAGTGTTTAAAGCAACTAAGCTGCTAGAGTTAGATATAGGTGATATAATTTATTCATATAACATGGTAGCAGAAGTTTGAAGCTGCTTCATAGTTCTTCACTATGCTCCCGCTGCAACATTGTGTCTGCGCGACCTCAGCACCTTTGTGGGAGGCTACTCTTTTTCTTTTGGATATCAGTGCAGCTAAATTTTTGCTGATCTAAAGTGCCCTTAGCTGTGGTAAGAAAGAAGGCTATAATGGACATGAGCGACACTTCACGTAGGCGGTCTCTTTGCCTCTAGATGTCTGGGGTATGTGTATTTAACAGAATCTGATACTGTCATTACTCGAGACACCTCTGGCTAATGTGCAAATAATCGAACGATAGCCTTCTGAAACGTCTGTCTCCGTGAATCCCCACGATTAGCGTCTGCCTATACACTCCATTAGCAGTATATGTAGCTTATTAACGTACAAACGTATTATTGCTGCGATGTTATTCAAAAATGGAAGGATAAACCTGGCGTTCAATAAAAACTATTGAACAGAAGACAGAGCCAAAGAAGCAAAAGCATACTTAAAAAAGCCAGCGCGGTCCTTTAGCCCGAATAGCCGGAACTGAACGGGGAAGATTTCTTCCTAATGTCAGCGCTTCACCCTCCGCCAGCAAAAATAGCGTGCGAAAAAAATCAACAAAAGCGGCAAGCGTTCTTTTTCCCTTTTTCTTTTTTGTTTCTTCTCCTTCTACGCGAAAATGTTGCCAACCCGTCAGAACGTCCAGAAAGTCCTCAGCCATTTCGAGGCCAAGGAAGGCCTGATTTACCTGAACGGCCAGGTCCTCCACGAGCGCGATGATACCGATGTCGAGCTTCCCTTTCGTCAGGAGAGCACCTTCTTCTACTTGACGGGTAAGGCTACTTGTGTGTGTGTTGAGTGGCATAAAGGCTCAATGGCATGGCTTATGCTTAGGCGTGTCTGAGCCGGACTTCCACGTCATTGTCGATATTGCTACGCAACGTATTGAACTGTACGCCCCTGCGTTGGACCCTGACGCTGTTGTGTGGATGGGTCTTCCTGACTCGATTGAGACAATGAAATCGAAATACGACGTCGACGAGGTCCTGTACGTCACTGACATGGCTGCTCGTCTTTCCGCGGCCTCCGTTGTCTACACCCCACCCATTGCCAAACGTGGCACTCTGTCTGCCCAGTGGGCTGATGAAAAGCTCAACAAGGCCCTCTACACTGCTATCTGTGAGGCTCGTGCCGTCAAGGCTGATTGGGAAGTCGATCTCATTCGCAAGGCCAACAAGATCTCCTCCGATGCTCATGTCAAGGTACCAACAGAAGAGTAATCGCGTTATATTATGCTCAAATGAATCCCACGTATGAAATAGGTCATGCAAATGAGCGCTTCCAACGAGGCGGACATGCACGCCGTATTCCTTTATGGTAAACTTGACGCGTTCAGAAAAAAGGCAATGGGTGTGTAACCGCTTTGACATTGTAGAATCGGCTCGTCATGGCGCCTTTTTCCAGTCCTATCAGCCCATCTTTGGTGCTGGCAAGAATGCTGCCACCTTGCACTATAACAAGAATAACGCTCCCCTGAGCAATCCTAACGACGTCGTTCTTGTTGATGCCGGTGCCGAGTTCAACTGCTACGCTTCGGATATCACCCGCACTTTCCCCGTCGGTGCTAAGTTCACTCCGGAGGCAGCTGCCATTTACAGCATCGTCCTCGACATGCAAAACGCCTGTTTCTCAAAGTGCAAGGCTGGCACCGCTTGGGAGGTCGTTCACGAGACCGCTCTCCAGGTTGCTGCCGACGGACTCCTCAAGCTGGGTATCCTCAAGGGCGACAAGCAGGAGCTTTTGGACAATGGTGTCGTTGCCGCTTTCTTCCCTCATGGCGGTAAGTCGTCCAGCTGCATTTTTTCCTATGATCTAACTAGAAGGATTCTCCGTTGTTAGTTGGTCACATGCTTGGTCTGGACGTGCACGATGTTGGCGGTTACCCCGACGGTGTTGAAAAGATTGACCGTCCTGGCTACCGCTACCTGCGTATGCGCCGTACCTTGGCCGCTGGCAACGTGGTCACCGTCGAGCCCGGTATTTATTTCTGCGACTTCATCATTGACCCGGTGCTCAAGGCTGCCGAGACCAGCAAATACATCGACGTCGACATGCTCAACAAATACAAGTCGGTCGGTGGTGTCCGCATTGAAGATAACATCTTGATTACGGAGGAAGGCTACACCAACTTGACCACTGCTCCAAAGGAGATTGAGCAGATCGAGGCTCTCAAGAACGCTGCGTCCGAGACCGCCGCGAAAAAGAGAAAGGCAGAGTAAACTTGATAAAGTGTTGTTACTCGCGTATTTATTTTATTAAAATCATCAAAGCCGCTGAGCGGCTCTTACTGAATGACGTATTCCTGTGTCGTTTTGGCCGTGTACTATGTATATGAGACATATATATACTCACCGCTTTCATCATTGATGAGCTACTATGAAATATGCTGGACCGTCAATGACTCACCGGAGCACACCTTTACCTTGATGTGCTGTCACTTCATGGTAATATCCGTGTCCATCTGAAAAGGCTTTCGTATAGCGAGATCACAGACTAAGTTCGTCTGATGCGTCGAGTGAGATAATATAAAAGGCGTATTAAGGGGTCATGTATTTACCGGATGTACCAAATCACTGCAACAGTCGTGCCAGAGTTTGACATGGTCTTGTGTTCAGCGAGCTCATTTAATATGGATTCAGTATGCTCAATATACAGTACTGTGTTGTCGCGCTGCTGCACTTTACTATTTCCACACAAAGGTGACAAGCATCGACACCATCTTCGTTCTGTCACTTCTTGTGATATGGACCATACGTGCACGTGTTTTAAGTCCTGTGGGAAACCATGGCTCTTTCTTGGTGAGTATGATTTGACGACTTCCGGACAGGTAATTCTGGAGCTATGGTAATCCAATCTGGAAGAGAGATTGTGCCTTTTTTATCAATGAGCTCTAGCACATTACCGGATTTTACCTCACTGGATACAATCGGAACAAAAGAATTAGCGACATGTCATTCTCTGAGATGCAAAACAAGCCGACCGACATGTAGCCTGAGCGCTATAACAAAGACTATGTACAAAGCATGTGTGAACAGTTAAGTCCTTCCAAGTGAGTTACGCGAATGAAATCAGGTACTTCTGCTCGAGTAATTCCTACGCCTTGCCATTGTTACTCCATCTCTACCCCTTTTCTGTTCATTCGTGATGATATCGACGTGCGCAGAAGCTCCCCAGTTTACAACAGCGTTCACTGTCAAAACTCAACTGAGTCTGGTTCCGATGATGATGTGCCATGACCAAGGCGTAAAGAAGTAGATGAAGAGAGTTGGCACTGTCGGCAATGGAAAAACATCCGGAAAAACATTCGGCATGTCCCAAAAAATAAAAAAAGAGAAGACAAGTTTTTAACTTGTCAATGCTGTTGCAAACAGTGAGATTCGAACTCACGCCTCTTTCGAGACTACGACCTGAACGTAGCTCCTTAGACCGCTCGGACATGTTTGCCACTGGTCTTTCGCTTATCCGTCGAAAATTTTCACGGATATACTTTTACCCTTTGACAACACCAACAAACGCCTCGAAAAACACTTCTTCTCTTACTGAAACCCTCCAGGCGATAGCTTCAGAAAAAAGCTTGACCTCGAAAGTACCCAAAACTATCGTTTTCTCGACCGAAATCGACACTTCGTTTGGACTCATTTCGGAATCGTTCAATTCCAATTCGTCCCCAAACAAACGCCGCCATCCGCCAACATCAGACCGTCATCTGAGGCCATCCAAGACCCCCATCAAGCGCACCCGAGCTCTTTCCTCCTCTTCTCCCTCCCCCGCACCCGTTACTAATATGGGTGCTACGAAAAAACCCACGGTTGGTGCCCCAACATCAGCCGTTCGCCATTCCCCACTCTTGGCCAGCATTGGCAAAAAGAAAGTGACTGCTGATGCCCAAGATCAGCAGTCCACCCCGTCGCCCGCGCCCACCTCGCCTCCCCCACCGCCGCAGCAGCCCGCCCCCACCCTGGTGCAGGAGTTTGCGCACTTTCCGGGCCTCCCGGACGTGCT